>JAXGGA010014635.1:0-31507 GCA_038373865.1 Uloborus plumipes
CAAATTAAGTTTCATCTAATGCACTGAAATTTATCATTTCAACATTGTGAACTTCTATATTATAAGCTAATGTTGTTTCATGGGCAGCGAAAATGGGGGGAGGAGGAGGCTTCAGCATCTCCCCCCTTGAAATTAGTACTTCCTTGTTTTTAGTACTATTTTTTCGGCAAAACTATAAAAACATTTCATCTTCGGCCATTAATGAGTATAAAGGAAAAATATCCTGATAAATCATGGGAAAATATCTGAGCCCCCCCCCCCTTAAAATTTTGCACATAGGTGCCCATTTGTTGTTCAAAAAAAGAATAGTTTCTGCCCGCCAGTGATGGGGGGGGGGGAGATATTACTCAGAATGTGCCATTGATTTTTGGGAGAGGACTGGGGGTATTTTTGTTGTAAGGGCTCTCGCTTGTGGAGGGTCTTCGTGGTATTTGGAGGGGGGAATGTGCCGTTGCCATTTCGTGGATAGGCACCCCTGTTTTCGGGACAGCTATTTTTTCTAGTTCTGTTTTAAAGTTTATAGTACAAAGGAGGGCTACAAGGTTAGTGAATGGACTTTCTAATTTAGACTATGATTCCAGACTTAGAATGCTTAATATGTATAGTCTTGAGCAACGGAGAACCAGAGGGGACATGATTCAGTTATTTAAATTTATTAAAATGAATGATGTTGCAGGGTTGGATTTTTGCAAGGAAAGCAGGACAAGGGGTCATTGTTTTAAGCTGTTTAAACCTCAGGCGAACCTGGAAATTCGAAAAAATTACTATTTTAGCAGGGTAGTGGGAACTTGGAACAGCTTACCGGAAGAGGCGGTATAGAGCAATGGAGTAGATGGCTTTAAGAGGGCCATTGATCTTCATTGGGGTCTTTAATTTGACTAGGACCAGCCAAGTTGGGCCCTGAGCCTGCTGCTGGTCGCCACATTTGTATTTGTATTTGTATTTATCGTTCTTAACTTACTAGTTAACCTACAAAGGTAACTACACTTCGTGTTATTGACAAGCCTAATAAAAACGATTGATAATACGAGAACCATTGGAACATTTTGCATCAAAATTAAATATATCTCATTTCGAATAAGGTCGCCTAGAAAGAGCCCCTTTCCTTCAAGCTAATATCAAAAATAAAACCAAATGTCTGAGAGCAGTGGCATACCAAGATACTCACTCCTCAAGGGGGGATTTCAGCTTAAAAGTAGCCGACTCTACAGTAGCCGTTGCTCATCTGAATCACGTTTGACCGAAACAGTCTTTATTCAACAAAGCGGATAATTCAGTAAACCGGCTAGTTCAAAAAAAAAAGCTGGATTTTTATCTGTTTTTAACGATTTGATTCATTAAAGCAGCTGATTTAATGAGCAACCGATTCAATTAACCGGCGTCCCCTGCATCTGGAAATGTGAACGGAAAGAACTGTAACTTGATTCTGATTGTACGCAGACATGCATGAAATTGATTAGACGATGAAAAAAGTATTTTAAACAGAAATAATTTTAGTTTCCATTATTGGAGTTTAATTTTAAACTTGAAGGGGACCACTCTCTTTAATACGCCAGCCACTGTTTGAGAGGGATCCCGTTCTTATAACATTCGAATTGTTTCATGCATCCCGCATAGAAAGTAGCTTCACTTCCAAAAAAAATCAGTTGAAAGAAATAATAAGTTACATAAAATACACATTGCTAAAAGAGCGAATAAAAAATGATTATTTGAAAAAAAAAAACCGTATTAAAAAGATTTTTTGTTCTTACCTCCGTGACCTTCAGCATATATCCACAGCAGCTGTTGTCCAGGCACACGCGCACACGACAGAAGTAAATTATTTCCGAATTCGTAATCGACGAGTTCTAGCCGAAGTTATTGTTCCAAGCGTTTTTCGCCTTTTGTTTATGTTAATGCTCTCGCTGCACATAGTAAAATGTTTTATTCTCCGGTAGATCGCTCGGATGGTTTCGTCGACATTGGGGGAAGAAATGGTTGCCATAGAATACCGAAAGAATGTTCTGGTCTTTTGACTACATAACTTCCTGAGAGAAAACACAAATCTATCATCAAGTAAAGCATCTGGATCATTTGGTGAAAGAGATTGTATTCTAACCTAGTAATCATTCGAAAGAGGTTGTAATACTTCATTAAACGTATCAGTCATCAAGTTCTGAAGCAGCGTGTGTGCCTCCAAAAAATATCAGTGCATATTCTTGGAAAGTTGCTGTAGGCTGTGCCAGTGTCCTTCGCTTAGTATCGATAATAAGATAGTTAAAGAAAGAAAAAGAAATGAAAAATTAAAACGAATAACCAGATAAACAAACAATCGTATGCTGAAATCCTCACGTGTAGGAGAAAGTAGCGCAACGGGTAATCTCGCTCACCCAAATATCTCTAAATAGAACAAAACAAAGCATCTCGCAATTGGTACCGTCATTTCGCACCCTTGCTACAAAAGTGCCACAACTCAAAAATTGTAATTTTTGAGTTATGACCGTCATTAGACATAGTTTACACGTCTCTACCAATCTTCAAAAGAGCCAGAAGTTGCATTGAAAAATCAGCCGCCAAAGGGCAGTTATGGCGTTTTGTTGTTATCAAGATGCATAAGACCACTTCCACTGAAATGCCACATCTTGAGTTGTCGTCCAGCCGTCTTAGAGTAACGTGCGTAACTAACGATCATAGTTTGAGATGTATTGGTCTTCATATTGACAAATTCAAAAATACTAAAATGTGCCTAGTCAGCTCGGGAACAGTTTTTTGCAATTCCTGGAAAACGTAGTTTTTTGAGTTGTGGCACTTTTGTAGCAAGGGTGCGATATAGTCAACATTATTGTAAATTTATAGTAAGAATATCACACACACACATCATTGTCGAAAGGAAGGGGTTTCAGTGACCTCACATAATTTGTTTGCAACTGTTTTGTTGCATAAAACTCTACAATATTCAACTTGCAGGTAAGTTTACGCCCCCATTTTCAAATGTTGATTTATGCATTACATTTAGTAAATAAATGCGTTTAACCGTATATGTTCATGCTTTTATTTATTTTTGTAGTCATTTATTACGTCAATTGCAAGCATTTAAAATCCAACCGCGCGTTGAAGGTGTGTTTTCGCTCGCACAATGTGTTGATTAAATGACACCAGTTCAGTGATGGAAACCAGCTCACATTGATGAGTCTTTGCTGTTTGATGATGTTGTTGATCCAGATAATTTACGTCAATCGAAAAGGATATGTAGACAGAAATCTGTTGTTTTTACGGAGAATTCGAGGTAAAAAACAAAACGTAATTTTGACGTACTCAATATGTGGAAAGTGGTTGCATAAAGCCTCAAGCCTCATATACTTATGTAGGGGTGTGAACAGCTCACTCAACTACAGATTAAAAATTTCCCGTAATTAAAAGTTGCATTCAATTTTTGAGCTCAATTATCCTACCACATCGGATATTACCACTCAATCAATGGTTAGGTTAAATGAAAAATTAAAAAAAAATCTGAAACTTTTATGAAAATCAACTCATTGCAAAATGTTCGTAAGGCTTTGTAGGTGCACTTCCTTCAAAAAATATTGATTTTTTCTGCAAATTTGACTTCTTCCAAAAGGGAGTTGCATTCCTCTACTTTCCTCTTAATAACTTATTCCAAGTTTTAAAAGTTGTACTAATTGTCATTTTTCTTCACATCAGTGGAATTAAGAAGTTTCGCGAATAAACCAGGGGTACCCAGCTAGTGTAGGTCATGGTACAAACTGCGTCATTGAGATTTTTGGGGTGGAGGTCGGGAAGTATTTTTTCTTTTTGGGGGGCTCTAGCTTGGAGAGTGGGTTGTTATGGTATTTGGGGAGGCAGGGGGTGTGCCCTTGCTCGTTGGACCTCCTGAGTAATCAAACGCGTGCAGTCAAGTAAAATTCTCAGAGATTTGAAAGCTCTGCGGTTGAACGAGATTTTATTTTGCGGAACTATCAGAGGGCATACTGAGATGTTCTTTGTCTATGACAGAAAAAATCTGGTGTATCGAGGTCCGTTCAGGTAAAAGAGACTATGAAAAGGGTCAGAGTGAAGATACGACGAAACCGACAGAAATCTGCAGGGAAGCTAGCAAATAGCTCGACTATTGAATCATTGTTAAATATTCTGAGACAGGAGCTGGAGAGAAAAGCTCATTGAAAAAGCAAAATTCATGAAGGTTCTCACTTTGCTAATAAGATGGAAATTTTTTTTAAAAAATCTAGTGAGGGAGCTAGTTACATCAGTGAAAACTGTAAATGAATCAAGTGCTGTGTTTTATTAATCTTAATAAGGGTAAGCTATGTGATTTTATATTTGCTTTCTTTAAATATTGTTTGCTGCAAATATCAGATGCTTAGAGCAACGGTTTTAAACTTTTTGGCCCACGGATTTCTTAGTGCTTCATATTTACTTCAAAGAATCATATTCTTGTTCATAATAAACGGGAAACTGCGAATGATCTGGAAGTCAAATGCCAATCACTCGTTATCATAACTACTTTCTTTTATATAGAATAAACTTGAGGAGAAAACTTGAGCGAGAATTTCGCGGTATATACTTTGGGAATCGCTGGCCTAGGCAGCAAAGAGCAAGACTGCTCGCTATGGGCCCAGGTTCAAACGTCGATCTGGATATGGATGTTACTGATCAACATAGCATGTTTTCCTACCATGCTCTA
Organism: Uloborus plumipes; assembly: GCA_038373865.1. NCBI lineage: Eukaryota > Metazoa > Arthropoda > Arachnida > Araneae > Uloboridae > Uloborus > Uloborus plumipes. The sequence goes on from JAXGGA010014635.1 coordinate 4,682, forward strand.
GTGGTTTGGAATTTAACTTAAGATTTAGGCGTCCCCAGCCATCGTTCGTGGTACTTACTTATGCTTCGCGTTACTTAACAAATCAATGTACAAGGTGATTAGTAATAGTTTACAGCCAATCCTACAAGCAAAACTTCTCGCAACAATCTTGACGGATCTTGATATCGTATTGACGGCGTCAAGATTGCGTATTTAATCTTGCATAAAGATTGCATAAATATTGTTATAACAATCTTTATGCAATCTTACATACATCCTGACATATCAATATTGATTTCATCTTGCAATATCAAGATTGCATAAAGATTGAAAAACAATCTTGTTATAACAATCTTTATGCAATCTTGCATACATCTTGAGATATCAATATTGATTTCGACTTGCAATATCAAGATTGCATAAATCTTGTCACCGTCAAGATGTTCTTGATATCTCATTGTCGCCATCAAGATCAAGGTACCAAAGCTAGGTTCTATGATTGAGCAATGTCTTTCTTTATTAGTTGCTCAGTTCTGGCGTTTTTCGACCATTTCATTTTAATCACACCTGACGACTATGGGGGTCAGGAGGGGAGCGACTGCCCTCCCCTAGGCTTTGTGAAATTACAGTATGAACAGATTCGTGGGTGTGATTTTTTGTAATTTTTCGATATAATTTGCATTGCGTCATATATTTTGTCATCCGCCCCCCTCTTTCCATAGAAATTCGTATCGACAAGCCACAAGAATTAATTAAATTACCGTTGCCAAAAAAGAGAAAAGTAGGTGACTAGAGACTGCCTTTTCACCAAATCATATTTCAGATTATTTCGCTCTTGAATCAAATTTCAATTTCAAGCACTCATTTGGTGAAACAAAGTAAAAAATATTCATCATGCATTGATGCTTATGCTCTTAATTTTGATGACTTCCGATACATTTCTTAGGCATACTTTCCTGCGTGTCAAGGCCTTCGGGATTGTTACAACCAACAACAATTGTTCCTTGGCGAACAATGGGGGATGATTTAACGGCGCATCCAGTATCAGCTGCCAATTTCCACGATAATCGCGAGTCGTCATCGCAGAAAGATGTGCGCTACGCCTCACGATTTCGCAATCGAGCTAATCCGCGTGGTTATTTTGTTGCTTGTGTGTGTCTGCGGGGGTTCAACGGCCCGCGCTGCCTGGCGGGCCCGTATTTTGGGGCACCCAGCCGTAAATAGACGGGAGTCTGTCGCATTAGCATAAAGCGATGGAGACAAATCATGAGAGATTCGGCAGTAATTCCCGATGCCCTTCTGGATGTTAGTTAACGCTAGAGCGATCGGCACGCGCATTGTTTTGGAGCAGGGCTGGCTGCCGTTGGCGCGAAAGCAGCTCCCTTTTGCTTTCCACATCTTTCGTTTACTTATTAAAAAAGGGACGGATACAAGGAGCGATTGCTCCTACCTTGAGGGACTCACTACTGGTAAATTTTCAACATTAAAGTTCAAAAAACACTTTTTTATACTACCTTTTGATGCTGAGGGGTCTCCTTAGGTTTACAACTGAAATATTTCTAGATCTGCCCTTGGAGAAACTTATGAAGATTTGGAAAACATTCTTTGTTGAGCTTCAGGAAACTTTCAGTGGGAAAAATGGGTTGCTCCTTATATTTTCTTCTTTGATTAAAATACATAAAACTCAACCTTAAATACAGGGTGCGGCAAAAAAACTCGGACAAAGTTTGTCACGTCCTGGCACCAACATGTTTTACCGTATACTGCTAATTATTTTTTTTAAAGATTCTACATGTTTTTCAGCATTGAGGAGTGCAGTGTCGATTTTGTATTCATCAATGTTGTTTTGTTTGCAGAATGACAAAAAGATGCGTTGCTATTTTTTTACTGTTTTGAGCTTGTAAACGTCAATTCGTTTGCTCAAAATTCCTCAACAGGGTGTTTTCGATGCAATTAGCCGGTACAAAGTGCTTGATCATGACTTACACCGTCCAGGAAGCAGAAGAAAACGGACCTTGAACACATTTTCCAACCGTAGGCTCATCAAGAAGCGAGTGCAGTGAAATTTGAGGGTCTCCATTCAAAAAACCGCTCATAAGATCGAATCAGCAGCCGATCAGTTCGGCGAATAGCTAAACAAGAACTCAAACTGAAGCCGTACAAGCTCCTAAAAGTGCAACTTCTCACTGAAGAGAAAAAGTGCGTAAGACTTCAAACATGTCGCCAGCTCAAACGTCGGGCCGCAGGTGAGAGATGGAGGCGCATCCTTGTCACAGATGAAAAGCTGTTCACTGTCAAACAGGCGCATAACAGCCAAAATGACAGAATCTGGTTCACTGAAGCTCCTGGCACATCGGCCATCGTCAAACACAACCAAAATCCACAATCGGGGATAGTCTGGGGAGGAATTTGCGACAGCGGCAAAACTCCTCTTGTTTTTGTGGATTAAGGGGTCAAAATCAACCAAGAAGTGTATCGCCGCAACATTTTCCAGGCCGTCGTACTTCTGTGAGCCCAGCAGCACTTTGGTGATGAGGATTGGATGTTCCAGAAGGACTCAGCGCCGGCTCACAGGACAAAAACGACTCAGGACTTGTGCCGGACCCATTTTTCAGACTTCATCTCCTCTACGGAATGCCCCCTACTCGCCGGATCTGAATCCTATGGATTATAGTGTGTGGTCCATTTTGGAGGCCAGGGCCTGTGCTAAGCCCCACAAAAGCTTGGAATCGCTGAAGCAGTCGCTTCTTTGAGAATGAGCCCGATTGTCTGTGGAAGAGCTGCGGCCCATCGCAGAAAATTTCAAGTTACGTTTGGATCTGTGTATCACCGCTGAAAGAAGCCACTTCGAAACCGGCTGAGTATATTATTGTAAGAAGTCTATGTTAACATTATTAATTGCTGTTTTGCTAATTTTCTTTTATTTAATAAAGTTATCACAATAAATCTTTGTCCGGGTTTTTCTGCCGCACCCTGTATATAGCTGCTTGAGGTAGGATTGTTACATAAAATGTGATTCATTCTACAAGTGCATCTTGAGTTGATTGTTAAACATCTGCTGGGGGCAACGGGTGTACTCGCTATAAATTACCCTCCCCCCTCAGAAAAAACCGGAAAAATTAGACGCACTTGACCCCCTTGATTTCCCAAAGGCAGGGGAAGGGCAACTGCCCCCCCCCCTCCTAAATGATTAGCCTGCTCTTTACCATTTTTTGATGGACAATTATTTCTGTGTAATCTTTTAGTCATTCTAAAGGAATTAGTTACCCAGCTATTTCAAACAATGAATCAATTCCTCGCCAAAAGAATATTAAAATCTTCTTCTGCATTTCTGCAGAAAACATCAAGAAAATCAAGGTAATCGTTCATGCTTTTGTGAGAGAGCCCTTTTTAACCAACTTCTACAAAGGAGGAGGTTTATACAATTCGTTGGAGATTTTTTTTTTTTTTTTTGTATGTTATAAGATTTCTCGAATACGCCTGGACCGATTTCAAAAATTCTTTTTTTGTTAGAAAGGGTTTCATTTCCGATTGGTCCCATCGTCTCGTGGTCTGGATTTGATAACGGGAACCTGCAGAAATCGTTCGAAATAGAAATCGGGATCACAGTAATCGTAATAATGACAGCGATTTGTCCTAAACGATTAAATATGAAATACATTGTTACAAAACGTGGTTGATATGAAACAGTAATAATAATGATAATGAGAATTTTAAATGAAGGCTTAACTAAATCAAACATGAAATTCAACTAAATTTAAACTTTATTCTGAACTTTATTTAAAAGCGTAAATGTTAGTTTTTAACTATATTTTGATTATTTTAAGTGCATTTACACTAAAAAGAATGAAATAAAGTTGTGATCTATTTAAACACATGTGAAATATCAAAAATGTGTTAGCACAGAGTCCACGCTCGCTCGCGCGCTAGTCGCACTCGCGGATAGATAGATATGTGTGTGTGTGTGTTGTGTAGATGTGAAAAAAAATAAAAAAAAAAAAAATAAAAAAAAAAAAAAAAAAAATAAAAAAAAAAAAAAAAAACAGAAAAAAAAAAAAAAAAAAAATAAAAAAAAAAAAAAAAATATAAAAAAAAAAACATAAAAATAAAAAAAAAAAAATAAATAAAAAAAAAAAAAAAAAATAAAATAAAAAAATAAAAAAAAAATAAAAAAAAAACAAAAAAAAAAAAATATAGACCTATAAAATAAATAATTACTACCTATAAATTTCTGAAATCTAACTGAAAAAATACTCTAAATAAAAAGGGTAAAAAAAAAAAAAAAAAAAAAAAAAAAAACAAAAAAAAAAAAAAAAAAAAAAAAAAAAAACAAAAAAAAAAAATAAAAAAAAAAAAAAAGAAAAAAAAAAAAAAAAACAAAAAAATAAAAAAAAAAAAAAAAAAAAAAAAACAAAAAAAAAATTAAAAAAAAAAAAAAAAAAAAAAAAAAAAAAAAAAAAAAAAATAAAAAAAAAAAAAAAAAAAAAAAAAAAAAAAAAATAAAAAAAAAACAAAAAAAAAAAAAAAAAAAAAACAAAAAAAAAAAAAAAAAAAAAAAAAAAAAAAAAAAAATGATAAAATAAAAAACATAAAAAAAAAAAAAAAAAAAAAAAAAAAAAAAAAAAAAAAAAAAAAAAACAAAAAACAAATTACATTTTTTATTTTTTTTCTTTGAACACCATCGAAACCTCGAACGAAAACTACTTTTTTTTAGAACATAAGTTTTGAAGTCGGCGGCAAAAAACAATGTATAGAATCAATACGCAACCTCTACCGATAGATCAATTATAAATATAAAATTGATAATGGATCCAGGTTCTTTAAGAGCACTCCGCATACATTTCATAGATTACCAACACAATCGTTTGCAAATGGTACAAATATTTCTGCTTTTTAATTTTCAATGGTTTCTCGCTGAAAAAAAAATGGAAAAATGATAGTTTTAAAAGAAACAAAAAAAAAAAGAATAGGAAAAAACAAGGAAAAAAAAAAAACAATGAAAAAAAATGTTTGTTGTAGAAAATGAAAAAAAACAAACAAAAAAGGAAAATGGATGAAGCATAAAAAGAAATAATAAGAAAAAAAATAGTCTGGCAAAATATGGTATTTTCATATCATTTACCAATCGTTTCTGCCGCCCCGCACGCCCGACCGCAGACTTTCCGACACGACTTCAACCCCCGACCCCCACGACCCACGACTCCGACCCGCCGGCCGACCCGACCCCCGACCCGAACGACGGACCCGACTTCAAAAAAACTTATGCCGACCCCCCTCCGACCCCCGACCCGACCCGCCGGACTCCGACCCTCCCCCGACTTCAATCAACCAAAAACTTATGTTTATTTAAAAATTTAAAAAGTATAGTTTTTTATTTTTTTAAATTATAATTTTTATTAAATAAGTAAGTTTTTCGATGGTGTTCAAAGAAAAAAAAATATTTTTTACTTTTTAGAGCAATTTCCAACTGAAGTCGGTTCTATTTTTTTTTTCAAAAATATTTTACTTAGCGTCTTTGAAGAATTCAGTAACAATTGCGTTTTCGGAGTTTGAATATCAAAGAAAAAAGGACTGCAAAAATGTTCTTGAACTTTCTTTCAAAGATGACTACTAATAATATAAAGCTGTAGAGTTTGTTTGTTTGAACGCGCTAATCTCAGGAACTACTGGTTCGATTTGAAAAATTCTTTTTGTGTTGAATAGTCCATTTATCCAGGAAGGCTTTAGGCTATAGGAGTTATTGTTATAACTAAAAATAATAATGTTATATATAGATTTTATTCGAATTCAAGGCAATTTTCACATAAATCGCCGAATACCGGGGTTAAAAATTACTTGCACACATTAATGTTACATGTCGTTAGAAGTAGAAAAATTTTCTCCGTCCTATGCAGTTTGTTCCGATTCTTTAATTTAAACACAACACGAGTTATTCAATTTTTTAATTTGCCTTTTGCAAGGCTTCACTGGATTTCTTGCAATACTTGGTTCATTAAAACCATCAATAAAAAATAAAATAATTATTCAACAGTTTTGGTTTTTACGCCATTGGATAGAGCGATATTTTTTACCCCAGAATTGATTCGACTTACAGTCGAAGAACCAAGCTTTTATCTCTACTAGAAAAAAAGTTACAAGCGTTTGAACTTTGAGTTCGAAAACCTCTTTTCTGATAAAATTATTAACGTTTTATTGCGTTGCTATGCCGACAACTATTAAATTCATTCTTGGTTCCCTTTTCTTCATTTCGTTTCTTAAAAGCATTTTATTTTACGGCGTTTCTAGGCCCTCCTATGATGATAATAACAAGGCAAATAATTCCTTTTAGTTCGGTACAATTGCAAAGATTTTAGCCTTTAATATTTAATTATGAAATAATGTAGCAATTTGATATTTGACAACAAACGCGCCTTTTAACTTTCAAAAAAATAGTAGGGAAGACCGCAGATTTTGTCGATATAGTTCTTGTTTCGTACTGCTATTGTTTTCTTATTCTTTTGACTTTTTTTTTCTTATGTAATAGGTAGGTAAGTAGGTTTCAAATGAGTTAAACCTTCTTTTTTTTCTTAATGATTTAAGATAATTACTAATCTAAGTAAATAATATGATTCGTCATATTTTTGTAACCTTTTTACTATTTTGTATCATTGATACTAAACACATAATTGCATAGTATTTTTATATTGGGTAGTGTTTAATTATTCTTTTAACGTTTTTTTCCTTATGTAGCACATATATACGTTGGCTTCAAATGAGTTTAACATTTTTTTAATGGTTGCATATAGTTACTAATCTAAATAAATAATTTGATTTGTCATGGTTTAATACAACATGGGTACTTATCTAAACACATAATAAAAGTGCGTGGTAGCGTGGTATTTTTATATTGGATATTGTTTTATTATTTTTTAAGGTGTTTTTTTTTTTCTTATGTAGCAGGTACATAGGTTTCAAATAAGTCTCCTCACAACTTTAAAAGCGAGTTGCCTTGGCGGCGAGTAGTTTGTATAAACTTTCCTCACTACTTTAAAGCCCGTGCAGTGTCGGGCCACACAGCGAGTATTTCATATACATTTTCAAATTTTATGTCATATGAAAGCTTGGAATTTTCTGCTAAAATTGATAGCTGTAATAATAAGAAATGAAGCGAAAATGAAATTCATATGAGTTTTGGAAATTATTTAATGCATATAACTTGTATTCATTTTCTGTTGATAGTTTTTTTTTCTATTTTCTCGCAAGTTCTATTTCAAATTTAATTTGAGGGGAGGGCCCTAAAATTTGTACTGTTTAGGTTGGTCAGTTTGATTAGATTTATTGACGCAAGAGCCTTATAGGATATACTGCGTCAAATTACCCTTTAAAATCTTCAGTTGACTTGAGCTGCTACTGTTTAGTGAATAGAGTGCAAGGATGCGGTTCAAAGTTTTGTATAAACGAATTTTGAATCTCGAGAAATAGATGTTTTACAAATAAATTTATGGAGAAAAACAGGGGGAAAGGCATAAGAATTGAGATTCATGGGAACTAAAAAAAAAAAAAAAACCCCGAGACATTTAGTTTTTCAAGATTTACAGCCAGAGGTGGCGCGAGGAAATGCCCGACAGGGGGGCAAGCTTCTCCGACAGGGGGGCATAAATAAAATTTTAAAATTTACATTCACTAACTCCCCCCCCCCCTCCCACCCTTTTCTATCTTTCCATTTTTTATGATGCGTAAATACAAAAGTAATCATTCTTACCTCTAACAAAACAAATACGAATTTTGTATTTACAGCTTATCATCAAACTAACAAGAAGTTCTGTCAAGAACTAAACGAGCCTACTTTCCCGTACATCGACATCGGCATTCTCGCATCTGATTATTATTCTCTTGATTATCTGAGACTTAAAATTATGTCAAACATACATTTTTAGCACTTAGAGCTGATTTCGAAAAGCAAAATATACCCCTTTCATCAGATGAAGTAGACACGTAAAAAGTAATTAACGAATAAATAAAGTTTTGTCGCACCTTTTAAAGAGTGTAACTGTTCCTCCGTAGAAAAAATCCTCATCGTTTTCAAAAAATAATAATAATAATAATAATAATAATAATAATAATAATAAAATAAATAAATGAATAAATAAAAGTACAAAGAGCATCAAAACACATTTTATCAAAGAAAGAAAAAAAAAAGAAAAAAAAAACTCGTCCGTTAATAAAATGTCTCGAATTTCACTTTTAATCTGTTGCCAGTTGTTAAATATAAATAAAGAATAAAATGTTCTCGTGAATGAAAAATTTTTGTTACAAAAAAAACATCGTCTGCCAAAAAAAAAAAAAAATAATAATAATAATAAATAAAATAAAACAAATTTATAAATAAACGAAAAATCGTCTGCACAGTCAGTAATTTTTTTTTCTGAGCCTGCATTTCCGCCATGTTTGCGGAGTCGGAGTCGGAATCAGAGTCCTCATAGAAGATTACTCAGAAAAGTACGTTACAAACATTATTTATCAAAACCATTTTCTTACAAAGTTAGTTTGAAGGAAATCCGACTTTAAGTTCAGGATCAACATTCAACTTAAATTCCCCGTAGACGCTAATGTTAATTTTTTTTTCTGAACGGTTCAATATTGAACGAAAAATGGTTCAAATCAAAAAGCGAAATATGGGAATGCATGGGAAAGCCTCTCCGAGATCTTTCAAACAAAAAAAAGTTTATTCCATTCGGATGGTTCACTCAAAAGTTATTAGGTGGGGAAAGGTTGCTTGAACGGTTCAATGTTGAACGAAAAAGTGTTCAAATTGAAAATTTTAATACGGTAATGAAGTATCCTTGCTGAGATCCTTCGAACAAAAAAAAGTTTTTTAAATCGGACTGTTCACTCAAAAGATATTAGGGGTGACAGCTTGATTGAGCGGTTCAATGTTGAACGAAAAATTGTTCAAATCGAAAATGTAGATACGGGAATGAAGTATCCTTGAAAAGATCTTTCGAACAAAAAAAAGTTTGTTCAAATCGGATTGTTCACTCAAAAGTTAGCATCGCGGGACCGGTTGTTTGAACGGTTCAAAGTTGAACCAAAAATTGTCGAAATCAAAAAATCAAATATAGGAATGAGCTGCACTCGCTGAGATCTTTCGAACAAAAAAAAATTTATTCCATTCGGACGGTTCACTCAAAAGTTATTAGGTGGAGAAAGGTTGCTTAAACGGTTCAATGTTGAACCAAAAGTGTTCAAATTGAAAATTTAAATACGGTAATAAAGTATCCTTGCCGAGATGCTTCAAACAATAAAAAGTTTGTTTAAATCGGACTGTTCATTCAAAAGTTATTAGGGGTGACAGCTTGATTGAGCGGTTCAATGTTGAACGAAAAATTGTTCAAATCGGAAATGTAAATACGGGAATGAAGTACCCTTGAAAAGTTCTTTCCAACAAAAAAAAGTTTGTTCAAATCGGGCTGTTCATTAAAAAGTTAGTATCGCGGGACCGGTTTTTTGAACGGCTCAAAGTTGAACCAAAAATTGTTCAAATCAAAAAATCAAATATGGGAATGAGCTGTACTCGCCGAGATCTTTCCAACAAAAAAAAGTTTGTCCAAATCGGAATGTTCATTCAAAAGTTATTGGGGGGGGGGCAGACAGACCGACAGACCGACCGACCGACCGACCGACCGACCGACGCACAAATTCCCCATCTCAATACCCTACTTTCAAATTTTTAATTTTTCGATATTCATTTTACCTTTTTATTTTTTTAACTTGGCGATATTTTTTGACTGGCGATATTTTTTACTTGGCGATATTTTTGATTGCGATATTTTTAGATGCATTAAGCTACTTTTGATACTTTTTTCGTCTTTCTTTTATTTTTAACGGGAAAGTAGGCTAAACAAGAAGTTCTGTCAAGAACTAAACGAGCCTACTTTCCCGTACATCGACATCGGCATTCTCGCATCTGATCATTATTCTCTTGATTATCTGAGACTGAAAATTATGTCAAACATACCTTTTTAGCACTTACAGCTGATTTCGAAAAGCAAAATATACCCCTCTCATCAGATGAAATAGACACGTAAAAAGTAATTAACGAATAAATAAAGTTTTGTCACACCTTTTAAAGAGTAACTGTTATAGTTCTTCAGTAGAAAAAATCCTCAATCGTTTTCAAAAAATAAATAAATAAAAGTACAAAGAACATCAAAACACATTTTATCAAAGAAAGAAAAAAAAAGAAAAAGAAAAAAAATCGTCCGTTAATAAAATGTCCGGAATTTCACTTTTAATCCGTTGCCAGTTGTTAAATATAAATAAAGAATAAAATGTTCTCGTGAATGAAAAATTTTTGTTACAAAAAAAAAATCGTCTGCAAAAAAAAAAAATAATAATAAATAATAATAATAATAATAAATAAAATAAAACAAATGAATAAATAAACAAAAAATCGTCTGCACGTTCAGTCATTTTTTTTCTGAGCCTGCATTTCCGCCATGTTCGCGGAGTCGGAGTCGGAATCAGAGTCCTCACAGAAGATTACTCAGAAAAGTACGTTACAAACATTATTTATCAAAACCATTTTCTTACTAAGTTAGTTTGAAGGAAATCCGACTTTAAGTTCAGGATCAACATTCAACTTAAATTCCCCGTAGACGCTTAATGTTAATTTTTTTTTCTGAACGGTTCACTATTGAACGAAAAATGGTTTGAATCAAAAAGCGAAATATGGGAATGTATGGGAAAGTCTCTCCGAGATCTTTCAAACAAAAAAAAGTTTATTCCATTCCGACGGTTCACTCAAAAGTTATTACGTGGGGAAAGGTTGCTTAAAAGGTTCAATGTTGAACGAAAAATTGTTCAAATCGGAAATGTAGATACGGGAATGAAGTATTCTTGATGAGATATTTCGAACGAAAAAAAGTTTGTTCAAATCGGATTGTTCACTCAAAAGTTAGCATCGCGGGATAGGTTGTTTGAACGGCTCAAAGTTGAACCAAAAATTGTTCAAATCGAAAAATCAAATATGGGAATGAGCTGTACTCGCCGAGATCTTTCGAACAAAAAAAAGTTTATTCAATTCGGATGGTTCACTCAAAAGTTATTAGGTGGGGAAAGGTTGCCTGAACGGTTCAATGTTGAACCAAAAATGTTCAAATTGAAAATTTAAATACGGTAATAAAGTATCCTTGCCGAGATGCTTCGAACAAAAAAAAGTTTGTTTAAATCGGACTGTTCATTCAAAAGTTATTAGGGGTGACAGCTTGTTTGAACGGTTCAATGTTGAACGAAACATTGTTCAAATCGAAAATGTAGATACGGGAATGAAGTATCCTTGAAAAGATCTTTCGAACAAAAAAAAGTTTGTTCAAATCGGATTGTTCACTCAAAAGTTAGCATCGCGGGACCGGTTGTTTGAACGGTTCAAAGTTGAACCAAAAATTGTTCAAATCGAAAAATCAAATATAGGAATGAGCTGCACTCGCTGAGATCTTTCGAACAAAAAAAAAATTATTCCATTCGGACGGTTCAATCAAAAGTTATTAGGTGGAGAAAGGTTGCTTAAACGGTTCAATGTTGAACCAAAAGTGTTCAAATTGAAAATTTAAATACGGTAATAAAGTATCCTTGCCGAGATGGTTCCAACAAAAAAAAAAGTTTGTTTAAATCGGACTGTTCATTCAAAAGTTATTAGGGGTGACAGCTTGATTGAGCGGTTCAATGTTGAACGAAAAATTGTTCAACTCGGAAATGTAAATACGGGAATGAAGTACCCTTGAAAAGTTCTTTCCAACAAAAAAAAGTTTGTTCAAATCGGGCTGTTCATTAAAAAGTTAGTATCGCGGGACCGGTTTTTTGAACGGCTCAAAGTTGAACCAAAAATTGTTCAAATCAAAAAATCAAATATGGGAATGAGCTGTACTCGCCGAGATCTTTCCAACAAAAAAAAGTTTGTCCAAATCGGAATGTTCATTCAAAAGTTATTAGGGGGGGACAGACAGACCGACCGACCGACCGACCGACGCACAAATTCCCCATCTCAATACCCTACTTTCAAATTTTTAATTTTTCGATATTCATTTTACCTTTTTATTTTTTTAACTTGGCGATATTTTTTTAACTTGGCGATATTTTTTGGACTTGGCGATATTTTTTAGATGCATTAAGCTACTTTTAATACTTTTTTCATCTTTCTTTTATTTTTAACGGGAAAGTAGGCTAAAAACGATGATTGAAACTAAATAAAATGATAGAAACATTCTAATACAAGTTTTATTATCCGAAATAAATATATATACGGAGAACGAAATTATTAATTAATGAAAATTTTGTAATTTTTTCCGGGTTTCACCAGCTTAGTTACGTCCGTTTTTTTAATTCTTTTTACTATAAATAAAAATATCGCGGGACACCCCTCTCCCCCGTTTTCGTTTCTTGAAAAGAAAAGTATGTTTCGTAAATTAAAAAACACTCCATTTTTTATTAGAAATTATTAATTTCCCCATAAATATTTTTATTTGTTAGAAATCCTAATTCTGAAGTCCGAGTAAAAATGTTGGAATGAATTGACAATTTTGGAGTGATACCTTATAGTAAACTGCAAGTTATCACTTCAAAATACCGAACTTCTTCAACTTTTAATCGGCTACGCCTCTTGTGCTAACTTTTCTCATTTTATTTAATTTTAAATGACATGCCACCCGAGTTTCAAAATAAAACGCTGTTTTACTTTCGGTTTTTTAGAAAATATTATTTAATTATTGAATATAAGACTAATAATAATGAAGAAACATTTTAAATACATTTCTATTTAGTTTCATCTTTACATCACTTACATTAAAAAACGAAAACCACTAAAACTTTATTTTGCCAGCTTTTTTTGCCTGCAAAAGCTTTTACTATATCATCAAATGATAACTTAGAGAATAATGATAATAATAATAACAAAAATAAATACAAGCTGAGTAACCTTAAATATTTTCAAAGCAAAAACAGTTTTTTGAATTCATAATTGAAAAATCGGGAATCGTGTAAAATGAGAGTTCTATCTTTATTCAGTTTATCTCTAGCTTTTCAGTAGTTTTTATTTTGAAATTAAGCAAAAAAAAGAAAGAAAAGGAATGCTTCCAATTGTTAAAAAAAAATCGTTAACTAAATACCGAATGAGTAATTGTTTTCATTTTCACATTGAATATTATATTTAATACGTTTGAAAACTACTTGAAATGAAAGAAATTTTAAAAGCCTTAAATACTTGGCAAATTAAAAATATTTTCATGAATTTCACTTTAGAAAAAATCTCAAGTAAAAAAAAAATTTAAATTTTACATTTAAACTATCCAATATTTAGCATTAAAAGAAGTGTACAGTGAAATTTTAAGAAACTTAGAAATCCTAAACTTTACTGTGTAGGAAATAGGAACCAGAGTATTAAAAAAAAGTTATTATTGAATAAATGTTTATTAATTATCATTTGTTTATTAAATACTTTACGAAACATCACATATTATGGCTGAAAAATATTATGTACAATTTATTTATTTAAAACAAGATTTTAAATTTGAAAATTGGTACTTTTTATTAACGCGAAAATTTCCAGAAACCCGATTAAGTGATTTACTTTAAAACCGGTCATTTTTATTATTCAAATTGTTTAGAAATATATATTTAAAATATTTTTTTAATAAAAAATACGAGCATCCATGTAGACTTTGATGCATGAAGCAGTTGCTGAATAATCTTACCTGATTAAAGAATAAACCCCTTCCTAGTTTCTGAAAACGGGACATAGTTGATAAAACTTAGAAGGGGAAAAATTTGCATTTAACATTTTCCCCAAGAGTTTTGTTTTTTAATATTTTTTTATCGGCTGTAATAGTGCCCTCCTCCATTTTGGCACCCCCCCCCCCTGACTGCTTGTATTGCTTGCCACTAGGACTGTCCCGAGGGTGCCAAAATTAGATTGATAGTAGATTTAAAATTTCTCATATGAGTTCAATTTCTAAAAAACCATAGAGCATTTTCTAAAACAAGAGACAGAGAGAACTTTGAACTGAATCTCCATTATTATAGTGCGAGATTTTTCTCAAAGAATGAGAGAAATGAATCGACAATGTCCAAAAAAAATTGTATTACATCATGTAAATTAGATAAACAATGTCTTACCAGTACTCTAGCGTCTTTTCCATTCAGCCACGATGATAACAACGATAAACATAGATGATTTCCTTTTTCCCGCACTTTAATTCTTTGCCTGTTTTGTGCACCAGATGGTTTTTTAGACATATTATGAAATCAGTACTATATGAATATCATAGAGGAAATAAGCAATATTAGAAGAGAAGAAATAAATCCGTTGTGGTAGTTAAAGATGCCCTTTAGTGAATGATTCTACTGTGGAGACAGATAAGGGGGACTTGTGGCTCCGATTCCTAAAACAGAGGCTACCGACAAGGGAACGCTGCAAGGATTTTCCCCTAGGCCAGTGGGGTGAACAAGCTTTCGTCATTGTAAGCTAGAAGGAAGACACCATGTTGACAGTTTTATTACAGTTTAATCTTGGAAAAGGGACGCATTTTCCGCTTCTTTGTATCGGGTGCTTTCAAAGCTTCACTTCTCGGAGTGAGTGATTCAAGATGAAACTTTAACTGGTCACGCTCTAAAAGAAAATATATTCAAGCCATTTACTGGCCTCTTCTCACTTTCTCTCCGTTAATCTTTCCTACGACTTTTAAACATTAAGAGACATTTCTTTAAATTCTTCCTCTGCCTGCATTGAGACTTTTTTTAGAGAGAGCTTTCTTTTAAAAATTTGTCTCTTTTTTTAAAAATAATGAAAAGAAAATTATGCAGTTACTTAGCCAGTTCAGCACCCCTAAATTCTGGCGCCCGGGACACGAGCCCGGTTTGCCCCCCTCTAGTTACGTCATTGCTAACCCCACTCCCTAACAAATGTTCTTTTCAAAAACATCTATAAAATTATAACCCCGTTAAAAGTTTCTTTTTAGTTGAGAGGCATGGAAATTCCTTTGGTTTTTCCCCCTGCATAGGACAATACTACAAAGTACTATTTTTTCCATTCTACACTTCCACATAGTAAAAAATTAAAATAGTTTCGTCTACACTTAAAGGATAATTGCTGAACGCTTTGTAGGCGAAGTTTTCAAATCCTGTTACAGAAGAAAAAATATTGCGCATTTCACCATATGCTGATTTAAATTTAAATACAATAGAAAGAGAGAAAAGCTGAAAAAATTAAACCCGAAGCTCAAAAATATCCGTAAAAGAGACAAAATTAAAAATGAATGGACAAATCGATATTAAAGGATATATACATACGAAAAAAACGGAGAAAGAGATCAATTTCGTATCCATCTTTTGGCTTTTGTTTTTTTTTTTTTTTTCATATGTTGTGTCCCAAACTTTATTTGTTGGAAATCCCTTTCCTACTCCAGCCTAGCTCATACGACAGAATTAGCAAATTTAGATACACTATTAAAAATGATAAGAAAAGAAAAAAGAAGAAAATAGCAAAAAAAAAAAAAAAAAACAAGCCGCCTAGTCCCAAAACAATCTCAAACTTGCTTTTCCAAGTTCTGGCCTTTCATCGAACTTAAATTTTTTATTACTTTAAAATAAAATTAATGATTACAAATGTTATCAGAATCTCTACATCAGAATCTAATACGTTTCAGCAGGCCTGCCTTTGGGGAATCGGAGGCGAAAGCAATGCTCCACCTGACTTTGGGAAACTAATTGATTTACATACAAGTGGGTGTGGTTTTGCTATTTTTTTGGTATAATTTACAATGAGTATATACCCCTTGTCCCCCTTCTGGAAAAACGTAGGAAAAAATCTTACATTTTTGTGCATAGAGAATTTTAAAATTACTCAGTGCATGTTTACACTTTAAACAAATTTTCCAGTGGCATAAATGATCTTCCCAAATCCATCCTATCATGATTTCGAGTTGATTATATTTTAAATGGCGGAAATATAAATTGACACAAATAATAGAACTTTTAATTTAATCAGCTCAGTTAAAATCAATGCTAACCATCATTCTTCATGTATTATTCAAGCGGCAAAAGACTACACTCTACAAATATCGTTTAATGTTTTAAAACCATCGGCATAGTATAACACAACTATAAATTATATCGATAAAAAATTATCATATTTTTTTTCTTTTAAAGCAAATGTACATGCATGTTAGAGAAGGATATGCAATGCAATTAAATAACAAATTGAGAAGCGAAGCTCTATCATTTCTTTAAATGAAACACAATAAGTTCTTACCTCTGTAATGAAGAAAATTATTTTGAGCTTTAACTTTACTTTCTCCTTACTATACGAGTAAGTGCCTAACTCATTAGACAGAACTTTAAATTGCGTCAAACCACTAGTTACTAGAATCGTCCAACTGTACGACGACTTTTCGAATCGCTTTTGAAAAATTTCGTCTGAGGTCTTCCATACGGGGACCTAAGCATTTCCCCATTTCCCATTCTACATTTCCTTTGAAAATTTCCGATAGCCTAATTGTCACCACGGTCCTTACGCTGATGGGCTTTTTACGACTAAAGTAGCTGCAATCTACTTTGTATCGTCCATAGTCCGCTCAATACGGGAAATTTGCACACTACCCCCTGCTGACAAGACGACGCGACAGCAGGCCAGCAGGCAATGAATGACAGGAAATCATTTAGAAAGAGCAATTCCTCGAATCGCCATCGGGAAGATCGGAAAGTGTCTTTCGAATGTCAATGGATGTTTGTTCAAAACACGCTACAAGCGGTTTTCGTGTAGGGTAGGAAAAAAAGATTTCTCCTTTTCAACAAAGAAACTTTGCCCAAAACTAAAATACCGTATTCGCCTGGACACAACGAGATGAGAGAAGAAGGATGGATTACGAGAAGAACTTACCAGGAGGTTTTCGTGTTCTGCATTGGATAAAAAATCGCGCTATTTTTCAATTAATGGAAATACTTTAGATTTTATTATTATTTTTTTTTTTGAAAAAAGAATATTTCTTTGGAAAATTTTACTTATTCTGTCGGAATGTATCAGATTTCTATCGGAAAAAAATTTAGCGTCGGAATTTTCCCCGACGGGGGGGGGGGGGGGGGGGGGGGCAAGACGCTTCCGACAGGGGGGCAGGTGCCCC
The DNA here is from genome assembly GCA_038373865.1 of Uloborus plumipes. Taxonomy (NCBI): domain Eukaryota; kingdom Metazoa; phylum Arthropoda; class Arachnida; order Araneae; family Uloboridae; genus Uloborus; species Uloborus plumipes. The sequence continues at coordinate 21,811 of JAXGGA010014635.1, forward strand.
CCCCTGCCCCCCACCTAGCGCCGCCGCTGTTTACAGCTTTTGAAGTTGTGATGAAGCTTAAAATGTGCCAGATAAAATATTAACCAGAAACATCTTGTATAGACCACGGCCCATAAGCCCATAAAAATGCCCACAGTAAAAGCCTTCCTTTTTTTTCCCTTTTTGCTGCCGTCGTATAAGCTTTAAAAAAAAATGTTAATAGTTTAGAGCAACAGTGCTACGAATGATTTGATTGACTCCAAACCAGATTGATGAAGAAATGGGAAAAAAGGAATCTGCCCCAGGAATTTTTTTGAAATTGAAGCTAAAAAAAAAAAAAAAAAAAAACTTTAGGGTTTCTTTGATGATATGAATGGGCTCTTTAAAAGGAGAATTTTTGGACTTTAAGAGTAAAAGCGTAATTGCACACGATCTTTTGTGATGTTAGGGAGGAGAGAAGAGCGGTGGTCTTTTCCCGAAGATTTTTTCGAAATTGAGGAGGTAGGGTAATCATCCCAAGCATTTTTACCCCTGGAAAGGGGCCCCAATTTTTACGGCTTAAACTGAACAATACGACTAGACTTCAAAAACGTTTTTAAAGAGGTTTCACACATTTTGTGCAAAGTACAATTATACTGCATGTATTTGTTTGGCTTTGAAAACTCATAGCAAAATTAAATTCCTATTGAAGTTTTTTGAAGAGAGTTTTCGGATGCCTCCACCTGTTGGGAAAGTGAGTGTTAAAATTCTCGTGAAAATGACTATCTGCAGAATAGAGGTGCCACATGAAGAAATGATTGCAACCTTTTAGGGGAAGGAACTGGGTTTGCAAATGGTGACAAACCACTATGCAGCCCCCCATTATAAGCAAACATGAGAAAATCAAAGAAATCAACACGAAAAAAAACAACTATAAAACATTTATTTATTCACAAAACTGATGTTACAAAATACAATTCGAAATAAAATAAGAATACGACAAAACGAAATATACAAAATGTTTTCAACCTCTTAAAATGTATATTCCTAAAATAGTCAATTTTTAAAAAACAAAACAAAAAAGAATGAACTCCATCAATAGAGAACATGCTTTCTCATTTTCAAGGCAACCACAATATCACTTAAGGTTCGTTGTCCATCGACACGAAGATGATTTTCTTGGACCTAAACGAAAAATAAATTTTCGGTCAGAGAAACAACTTAATTTGTAGTACAATTGGAAAAAATAATGCCTCCAATCCAGCAAGCTGATAGTTTAATGACACGAATGTAGCAAACAAATAATGAAAATAAAATTTTATAAAAAAAGTAAAACCGACTTCAAAAACGCAGCTGAAAATTGCTCTAAAAAGTAAAAAATAAATTTATTCTTTGAACACCATCGATACTACTTTTAAATATGAGTTTTGAAGTCGGTGCCGAAACAGTTAATAAAATCATTCGTACCCATTGATTGTACTATTTGATTGATTTTTCCTCTCAAACAACGCTTGAAATTGATTATGAAACATTTATGGTTGTTTTTATTATGAAACATGTAACCGAAGAATGGGCACGAATGATTTTACTAACTGTTTTGGCACCGACTTCAAAACTCATGTTTAAAAGTAGTACCGATAGTGTTCAAAGAATAAATTTATTTTTTACTTTTTAGAGCAATTTTCAGCTACGTTTTTGAAGTCGGTTTTACTTTTTTAATAAAATTTTATTTTTATTTCATTCTTTTCAGTGTAAATGTATACCCGGAAGAGTGTCATGTTGCCATCATGACGCTTCATCTCACTTTATTAATGCGTCCAAAATTTTAAACGATTGCCACTAAAAAAATTGTGTTAATTTCTGGAATTTAATTAAAACATGTTTAAAATACAAGTTTTCAGCCGATTATACGGACAAAACTGGCCAACAGGTTAATCTACAAAGTGGCCAATTACAAGGCTTGAGATGAGCCTTGAATATTCAATACAAAACGCGGAAATTATATTAGCAGTTCCAGCTATTTGCCCTGGAGTTGAATTGATACACAAAATACTGGATTGGATTGATGAAAGCCTTCGAAACTTGAGTTTTAAAAATTTAATCATTATTTAATGGGGAAATTACGTGAAATTTACTGTTTTCCATAATTACAGTTCTCAAACCCCGCATCATGGGACCATGGGACCACCAGGAAGGTGTACCCTTTCAAAAAAATTTTTTTTTATCCAAATCGGACTATTCAGTAAAAAGTTATGCGTGGTCATACATTAAAAAAAAAAAAAAATATATATATATATATATATATATATATATATATATATATATATATATACCGGTCGACTAGAGAACCTCCTCCGTGTTTTCGTCGGTTAAAAAGAGCTCCCCCCACACTCCCTTCAGAGGGGAATCTCTTCCTTTTCACATATACATAATAATAACTAATGCATATACATAGGTATAAATAATTTCAAGCGAATATCTCTTATAATCATAAATTATTAATAAAAAACGGAGAAATACTCAAATATCACTACTTGTATTTTGAAATAATTAAATTTACAGTAAATTGATCATGCATACATATGAGTCTCTGATTTTGAAAATATGCACATAATTATTAATATTATAATTCTAAAATGTGTTGATTTTTCAACATACTTGCAGTTTTTCGCTTCGGTGATACAGCAACAGAACGTTTACAAATACGGGAAGGAGAAACTGAATGAGACTTAATTGTAGCACTGGAATGAGGTCTGGAAAAGATACAAAAATCATCAGATACCTATTTTTCATGAACATACATTCATGCAAGAGTTAGTTCTTGGTGAAACAATTTGCTATTTAAGATCTCTGCATGCTAGAATTTTTTTTCCTGGAGAAATTTATAGCTCACCTTTTGATAGGTGTCCATCTTACTGTACAATGCTTATGGTTTTTTGTACGAAGAGCACAAACTTAAAGGGTAGTGCAGCAATATTATAGGGAAAATAAATAAGAGGCAACTGGCATTTTATGGCTTTTCTAATCTGTAAGAATAGGTCTCTAGCCCATGCTAACCATCAAGTTTGGATGTCATGCCACTTTTCCAAACACCAGAGCTTGCAGCATAAAATTTGATGTTAAGTGACTTTGGAAATCATAACTGTTAGGACCTCGAAATCTAGTTACCATGATCAAACACAATAGAATACGTATTTCTTCACAAGTAAAATTCTATCAGGGAATAATAATGAACACGTCTAGAAATACGCCCTTGTAATATCATTTCTTTATATGCATAATGCTTTTTTGTTTCTTTTTGACAACTTAAAATTTGTTTTCTAAAAGCCTTCTATTTGAAACCATTAGAGAAAAACTTAATGTTTCTCAGAAAAATATTTTATTCTTTTTGTAATCAATGAACAAATCTGGTATGTTTGCTATTCATATAAATTTGCCACAATTGAAACTTTGGATTCATATTTTACTAAAATGCAATAGTACCGTTCTAAATTACCCTTTTCAGCTTAATGGAGCAACTGGAAGTTATTTTTCTTTCATTATAATTGTTTAAGAAATCATTCTAAAATGATGGCAAAATAAATTTTTTGTAGAGGCAGAGGCACATGTGATTTATTTGTAAGTTAAATGAATCGTTACTTTTAATGACTTTGGTTATGTTGTGTTTTCGGATGGCACTTTTTTTTTGTTTTCTCCCAACAAGTGCACTGCACTGAGGGGTTACTGTATTACTGTAGGAAATTTTGACAAGGTAGTATATGCATAATTATTGTAAATTTTTCTCACAATTTTTCAGATTTACAAATATTTAAGGGTTAAAAGTAACATTTAGTTTGTGAAAAGCTAAAACATATTCTGACCCAAATTCGATTTAAAATTCTGATGCTGTATAAAATACCATGAAAAAAAAAAGGTACAATACTACCATGGGAAGGTAACCACAAAAATGAGTTTTTGAGACATTTGAAAAAAAAGACGTTTTTGATTTCCCACAAATGAACAATTTGAATATATTAGAATTTGACATTCTTTTTGTGCTTTATTCTCAGTATAAACCAAATAGCAAAATTATATAATAAAGCTAAAGTAAAATAAATGACAGAAATAAAAAGAAAAACTTACAGATTCGCTGTTTACTCTCATATGGTAAAATTTTTTTGAAAAAGTAAAAGCTTTTTAAACTTATCTTCATTTGAATTTGAAATTTGAATGCAACTTGATTTGCCAAGAGTGATTTGAAAAGCATGATTCCCAACAACTTAGCAGTCATAAAAGCTAGTTTCTTCTTCTTTTTTTTCTTAAATTGTCATTTATGTTTTAATTATTTATTTGAAACATAAATGCTTACCTCATCCTGCATTTTTGGAAGTCTGAAACAGTATAAGTTCTGCTGTCAATAGAAGACTTGCTGGAAAAAAAAAGTGAATAAATAAATAAATAAATAAATAAATAAAAATAAAGAACACTTAAATATAAGAATAGAATTTCCTTAGTTTCAGACATGGAGACATTAAAAATCAAGAAAATAAATTTAACATTTTTCTTAAAACAATAGACAACAAACAATTTCTTGAAATAGATTTTATAGAGTGTGTAAACATAAAGTATTGAACTAATATTAGACAGTACACATTTTATTTCTTTTAATACTAATTGAAAAAATTTCACTTATTTTCATGGAAGGCCAAAGCAGAAATACAATTAATACACCGATTTCAAAACACTAATTTTAAAGCTACTTCTCTGAATGACTTGATATTTCACCAGAACAATAGAGAGACCCTGGGAATTCGTTTGATGAAAGAAAAAAAGTGCCAACATGTGCTGGTAGACGGTGTAGTCAGTGTTTAAATTGACAGGGCCGACTAGAGGCCATTTCAGCTTAATCGGAAATTAGGGGCCCGGCTCTTTGGAAGTGCCAGTTTTGATTCAGTGTAGTATAATTTTTGTAAGTTTTATGGAGAGAGGGGCCCTGAGACCAAACAGATAAGGGGCCAGTTGCACAGTTGTTGTTCTGCCAATCTAGCTGGACAAAAATACTTAGGATTATCAAATCAAGGCGCAAGTTTTAATATTGTCGTTCTATTATATAAACATAAAATATAAAATAAAAGTGTCAGTGACTAAGATCTGCACCAGAACAACTTTTTGAAGGACTGCACTCCATGTTTTAATTGTTTTTCCACTGCAACTCAGTTTCTTCAGATAATTCAGTATTGCATGTTTTAGGTACTGGAATTATTTCGGCGCTTTATGGTTTCAGGGTTACTTTGTGGTCAAGTGAAAAATAACATGTATTAAGTTCTTCTAATTTTTTTACCCAGAAAATGGCTTTTATGAATTGTTTTAGAATGTTTCAAAATGTTCGATTTATAAGCGATTGATGATTTATGTCAGAAAAAAACCCCTGAATATCCCTTGAATTGCATTTTACTTACTACACTGTAAGGTTTCTTGACAAAAACATCGTGATGTCAGCGTGATGTTAACGTAACGTTAGCCTATGAAAAATGAGCTAGATAAAACATCACAGCCTACTTGATGAATTAGAGGAGTTCGCTAGCTGCTTGTGAGCTCTTATTGGCTACGCCCGTAGTGACGTTCAGTGTCAAGTTAAGTTGCTGTCTAGTATAGTTTCTATTATTTTATCATAGCAGATATTTTTTCAATTTGTAGCAAAAGCAACAAGCATTTTTTTAACATTCATAAAGCATCTTTACCTTTTGTTTCTTCCCATCACAAAAAAATTTTTCTTCTATTTATTCACTCACACAAAGTTAAATTTCTTTTAATACCTTACATTTTTTAGAGCCCTGTTTTTTGAACAGATAATTGTATTCAGGTTAGGCATGAAAATATAGCCAGATTTCCACACCATTGTATATGCTTTCAAATGAATAACCAACAATTACTTATGTCAAATTCTCAGGAATACATGCTTTTGCAGTTGGTAAATTATTATCCTTTTCTTCAAATGATCACACTCCAACATAAGATTCTCTTTTTTCCCATTGATTGAATTGAACCACACATCTTGTCCATTGTTGTTAAAGTTTCTTTGCTCATTTTAGAAGCAAGATCTTCAGTTTTCTGCTGCATTAAAGGGCCATTTATGTGAAATTATTTTCTCTAACATTGAGCAATTAGTTTCAAAGCAGATTTAACTTTTCGTTTTCCCTCATGATTCCACTTTTACAGGTCAAATTTTCGTTCAATTTCACTTCGTTTTGAAACAAAAGGCAACTTTTCATGGATTTACAGATTAGTAGTTGAGGTATTTTTAGAGCAGTTGCTTCTTGGATAAATTGTCGCACTGCTGCAAAATGTGCATTTTTTCTTTAAAAATTACATCATTGCATTTATTTCCGAGGCACTTTTTTTCTTAACAGTTAGGTCATTGAGTTTTTTCCACTGCCACAATACACTACTCCCTGCAAGGTTTAAATACAATTGGACATGAAAACATTTTACAGCTTAAAGACTCTTCCCTGCTAATTTATAAGGACAAAATTAAACACTTTTTATTCTACCCCCCCCCCTCCAACAAGAGGGAATCAAATGATAAAAAAAGAATTCAACTCTTTTCACACCAACCTACCAGACGAACAAAATTTTTGCACATGTCAAAAAAAGAAGCTCCCTCTTATAGGAATTCCTTATCTACTTTTATTGTTGAAATTTCTGTTGAATGAATAAAAACAAACAGAATTCGACACTGCAAATGCAAGTTCTGACAGTAAACCAACTCACTGATAAAAAAAAGCCTTTTTTTCCAGCCAAATTAATATAAAAAGCTTTCCATATTCCTGGATGCTAGTATCATTACCCACCATCACCTACTGTATTACTAATGTCTAAAAACCTCAATCATCAAACCATTTAACAACTTCCCTTACAAATTTTTTTTTTTGGAAAAAATTGCAAAAAAAAAAAAAAAAAAAAACACATTTTTTTTTAAAATTAATTTTGAAATACAAGAAAATGAAGCAATACAAATAAAATATGTAGGTTTCAAGTTGAATTTTTAATTATTTATAGGCATAAAATCAATTAGTTTCACCCGAGTTTTCTCGGGATAATAATTACCTGCAACTTATAAGAGCCTGAGATAACTCGGGATAATCAGGCAAGCGGTTAATAAAAGAATCAAATATAGACAACTACACAGATAGAGCAAAAATTAGTATGGTAAAAAAATTTCAATCATAATTAAAAATATACAAAACTAAAATAGAAACCTTTTCCGTGCTAATGTTTTTCTAGTAGCTGCTGATAGCTTCTTCTCTTTATTTGACAAATTGTTTGGAACCACTGGGAGCACCTGAATTTTAAAAAATGAAGAAAAAAATATCTTGAAACAAAAAATCGTTGAGGTCAATTTTGAATGAATTGAATAACTCAAAAGCTATAGAAAAATGAATCTTGATACTGTCCTCTTAAACAAGAAAGGCATTTACAGAAAATAAACAACGTTACAATGCACAAATGAGCAGGGATACTGCAGACACGTGTTTCGGCGTTACAAGGAACGCCTTTATCAATGCAAAAAAGTTGTGAGCTTATGGATGCACAGACATCCGACAAAAGCAACGGAAACAGAAGCGAACAGCTTAAAAAGCAAACATAGCGGATTACATGAACACCAATAAAAAAATTCGAAGCCAAAAAAGAACCAATGGGAAAATAAAGAATGAACCGAAGCTTTCTACCAGGTACGAAATGGAAAGAAAGAATTCGATTGGCGACACGATAAGCCAAAAGGCTAACATAATAAAAAAAAAAACACCAGGTTAAACTGTTAACCGCAAGAACAAAAAAAGAGCAGAATGAAAGAAAGCGAATCGATAAATGAAAAAAACCAAAAAGAAAAATAAAACAAGTAGAAAATGGAAAATGCAGCAAAATCAGAGGAATAAATTAGAAAGGGAAAAGGCAAAATTATACAAAAGGACGCCAAACAGCAGAAAAATAAGGAATAGCATTGAGATCGTTAACTAAGTCAGAACTGTTTTTCAAAATATGGAAGGATTCCCAAAAATCAAGATCTGATGGGTTGGGGCATTTTTGGACAATTTGAAAAGAATTAAAATCGAAAGAATGATTCTTTTCCCAACAATGTTGCGCAATACTAGACTTATTCAATTGTTGCTTTTTCACATAATTCTGATGTTCCTTTAAGCGGAATTTCAAAGCACGTCGCGTTTGTCCAATATAAGAGAGATTGCAATTGCAATTAATTTTATAAATACCACAACTGTTAAGAGGATGAATGGGATCTTTAAGGGAAGAGAAACATAGTTTATTCGTAGGGGAGAATACCACTTGGAAATTGAAACGTTTGAGAATCTTAGCAACCTGATAACTCACAGAGGGAAAGAATGGCAAAACAACCAAATTCTTTCTAATGAAAGTTCTCTTAACAACAGTTGTTTCGGATTTGTTAGAAAGTTTTTTAAAAATGGAATCAATCAAAGTATGAGGATAGTTTCTATCAAGAGCCACAGCTTTAAGATAGTTGAGTTCAGCTTTAAGAAGTTCCGGTGAAGAACAAAGATTAATAGCACGCTGAACAAAAGAATTAAATGCAGAATATTTTTGACTAGGAGGGTGAGATGAAAGTCGATGAGGAGGTAACGAGACAGCAAAAGGTTTGCGATAAACGGTAGTTTCAAAGCCGAATTCTGTACGAGAAACTAAAACATCAAGAAAGGGAATGCAATTATCCTGTTCTTTCTCACAAGAGAATTGAATATGAGGATCTATAGCATTTAAAACGGATAAAACATCGTCATTATGGAACTGGTTATGGTTCATTAGAACAAAACAATCGTCAACATATCTAACGTAAAATTGAAACTGTAATTTTTGGAACAACTCAACCTCAAAATAATGCATATAAATATCACTAAGAATGGGGCTTAGTGGGTTACCCATAGCCAAACCATCTGTCATAGTGTAAAATTGTCCATTAAAAGCAAAAGAACATTGTTCAAGGCATGTACGGGTAAGGAAAATTAATTCCTCAATTTCCTTAGAGGCAAAATGAAATTCTGAAAGTCTCCTTTGAAGGCGTAACAATGCACCCTCGATAGGAACGTTAGTAAATAATGATTTAACATCAAAAGAAGCCATAAAAGAATCCTTAGGAACGAAATTATGAATTTTCTTAACAAAATCTACAGAATTTTTAACGGTAAATAAATTATGAATCCTAAGTGGAGAAAACACAGAGACTAAATATTTAGCAAGTTTATAAGAAGCAGTACCGATATTGGAAACAATCGGTCTAAAAGGGATACCAGTTTTATGTACCTTGGGTAAAGCATAAAATCTAGCACAATTAGCAATAGAGGGAATAACAGAGCGTTTAACACTTAAAGGAATAGACTGAACCGACTTAACCGCAGAAGAAATCGTTTTTAATTAACATTCTTAAAAATACTAACATTTGGCTATGAGTTTTCATTCTAAATATCTGCTGCGCCTCCCTTAATAAACACCCTTTAAATCCTAGTAATTTATATTTGTAAATTTTATTTCTTTTTAGCTCAATCTAAAATGTTTATAGCTATATTGTAAGCAAAGTAAATTGTCCTTAGAGGAAAACGAAAAGTTTCAAGAAAAATCACAATGCACCTTTCTTGTTTAAAAGGGTAATAAATATACATAAAACATGAACAAAAGAGAATTTTAGTTAATGCTGAAAGATATCTCGACATAAGACTATTCTTTTCAGATT
>JAXGGA010014636.1:0-31506 GCA_038373865.1 Uloborus plumipes
TTTTTGCATCTTTATGAGAAACGTTTGATGTCAAAGTCAAGGTTGTAAAAATTTGATTTTTAGTTTTCATCTCCCCCCCCCCCCCAAGGATCCTGTCCCGTATTTGCAGTTCTTAAATCTGGCAACCCTGTACGGGAATGAAGTATCCTTGAAAAGATCTTATGAACAAAAAAAAGTTTGTTCAAATCGGACTGTTCATTCAAAAGTTAGTATCGCGGGACCGGTTATTTGAACGGCTCAAAGTTGAACCAAAAATTGTTCAAATCAAAAAATCAAATATGGGAATGAGCTGTACTCGCCGAGATCTTTCCAACAAAAAAAAGTTTGTTCAAATCGGAATGTTCATTCAAAAGTTAGGGGGGGGGGGGACAGACAGACCGACAGACCGACCGACAGACCGACACACAAATTCCCCATCTCAATACCCTACTTTCAAATTTTTCGATATTCATTTTACCTCTTTATTTTTTTAACTTGGCGATATTTTTTCTAACTTAGAGATTTTTTTTGGACTTGGCGATATTTTTTAGATGCAATAAGCTACTTTTAATTCTTTTATCGTCTTTCTTTTATTTTTAACGGGAAAGTAGGCTAAAAAAGAGGACTATGCTTATCCACCAGTTGCAGAACATGATCAGCGTTTTTTTTTTTTTTTTTTTTTTTTTTTTTTTTTTTTTGTAGTATTTAGTTCTCAACAGTAACTATACGTTGAAAGCAAAACTCTTTCTCAAACTGTTGATTTTTTTAAAAACTGGTAGACTGTCCGATTTTTTGTCTATTGGTAAGAAGTAAGCTTTCATGCAATATGTAGCAATTATTAATTACATTGCCAAACTTTATATTTAAAGTATACACTTCCATGTGGTTTGACATATAAGCAAAGTCGGGTTGCTCGGAAGGTCCTAAGCACATTTGAGTTATTATTTATGCATCAAGATACTTAAAGCATGCAAAATTACACTGAAGTCAGGTAAAATCTTAATACGTCGCAGGGCGTTAAATTTATCACGGGCAGAAAACTTACCGATACATACATTCTCTAAACTAAAATACAAAAAATTGCAAATAAAATATATTCTAGCATTTTTTTTTTAGTAAATATTTGCAAAAATGATTGATGATGAGTACAAGACTCATTAACGTTATGCGTGTTAAATTTAGATTTCACATTTAACACAAGCTCACAGATACAGATAAGTGCACTTTTCGATTTATTTCAGTGAAGAATATTTTGCTACTAAATCACCTATTTTTAAAAAATAAAATTTCAGAAAAATATAAGTTTTTTCATCTAAACAGAAATTCTTGGAGAACACTGAACATAGAACTGCGATTTCGAAATTAGAAGTATGAGGGGTTCATATTTTTTCGTGACAATCTTGGCTGAAATAAAGAAATGTCGTTGTTCTTCTCCACAGACTTTGTGAACGATTTAAAGATGCTTCTAATAATCGAATCCCTCCTCCTTTAAATCCGGGGCTCACATTTGTTTGATCAAACTATCACGAGAAATGTGTTCATCTTTGAATAATGCTAGTATTTTAAAAAAATAACGTTGGCTTGCCAGATTGAACGGTAACTTGCTAAATGTATTTTCAGTAAGGCTCCTGCACTAGATCATAATATTATTCTAAAACTGTTCATAGATGAAACTTTCTATCGCCGATCGAAATACAAATTAGCGAGACGTACCGGAATACAGAAAAAAAAATCACTCAGTTTTACGTAAAAACATAAATTTTCGAAGTCCCAGAGGACTGGGAGAGGGTGGCCGGGGGTCTGGTTCCCCACTTCTATATCCTTTTAATAGCGGGTCTCCAGTTTTGTATGAAGGGTTTTGACCTCAAAGGGCAATTTTTCTACCTGTACTCGTTTTAAAAGAATTTTTTCATGTAAAGTGCTATTTTGGGGTTAAATATGCTAATTTCAACAGATGAAAAAATGCACTTTGGGTTCAAGTTTCGAACTTTGACCTCCTTGCGGAGCATGAAGATTTTATCTGATCAACTTCAAATTTTTCAGGTAATTGTCTAGTCCTAGTGGACAACTTTTCTCACCCGGGCCGATTTGAAATTCCAAAAAAATGTTTTTTCGATCCACCCTACTGTACACCCCGTAGACGAAAATAAAAACATAAACGTGCTAATTGATTTCGTTTCACTGCTATTATTCCTACCAAATGCTAAATCGAGCATTAAAAATGCTAAACTGTCTAATGCATTGAGTATACCTGGTCTAACACTAATTCAAATTTAGCCACCCAGTATTTTTTTTTTTTTTTTTTTGACTACCAGTTTTTTTTTTTTTTTTAAATATGTAATAATATTGGAAAAGCACCAGATGTGCAGCGTTCAATGCTGAGTTCTTACTCTTTCCTGTACAGTCTCGTATGAAAATTCTTATGACGGACTGAGTATAGTGTAAATGCTGCTTTTACTATTTGACACCCGACGGTGACGATGTTTGCCTCTTTGTGGGTGTTATGAAATTGTAGTTGTCTGGAATTTGGGTTGGTACGCATTTGCTAATCGACTACGAAAGCAACCTAAGCCAATTATCCATTCTTATTACACGAAAAAAAAGTTAAACAATATTTATGTCGGAGGTCAACTTTCCAGAGCGGCACTATATATTAGGGTGGGCCGAAAATGACTTTTTTTTTTAAATTTTCGACGATGGGTAATGCGGAAAAGGTGCTATTGGGGGGAGCAAAGTGCACAGAAAAAAATTTGAAAGTTTTTGGTCAATATCTTGATCTGCCTCAATTGCGTCGAAATTTGGAAAAAATGCAGTGTTTGAGATTTTTAGGAAATTATTTAAAAAAAAAAAAATAGCACCTCACATCTAAAAATGCATTATATGTGACCAAGTACAGCGTACAGAAAACAGAGTTTTAACGTTTTGAAAAAATTTAAATTGAAACGTAGAAAAAAACAGGAAATTGCCAAATCTTCTAGGCATTTGTGGAAAAGGTACGAATTGTACCACAGACGTCAAATTTTTTATTCAATTTCTATGTTCCCAGTGGCAGATTTTCCGTCCTACCCGTTGTCGAAAGATAATTTTTAAAAAAAATAATTTGCTAAAATTCTCGAAAAAACTGCATTTTTTTCCAAATTTCAACGTGATTGCAGCAGATCAACAAATTGACCCAAAACGTTTTCTGTATTTTTCCAAAAAGTCTCCGTAGTGTTTTGCTTTTCATCTGTAATTTTCTTTTATAAAGTCACATCCGACTTTATGTTTTTGTTCCCTGGAATTGTATATTAGTGTCCTGATAAATTATTTAAAGAATATTCTAGTGTATTTTCACAGAAATTTTTTAAACAGTCAATTACTGTATTATGACTTCTTTGCTCTGTCTGCATGTCCTAGTTATCTCCTACGTCAATTTTGAACTAGTTCAACTCTTCAACTCATACGTATAGAATTAATTAATAGCGAGCACGAAATTCAGATGTGAGAGTGAGTTCACGAAGAGAAAGATTGACCTCCTTTTCCAAGAAATCGATTTTCTTCGACGACGAAAAGAGTACTTCAAGACATCAATCGTACAATGAATCGTCGGCGCTTCCGAATGCTATCACGTGACCTTAAAAAAAGATGAGGTTACCTGCAAAGCTCATTCGATTCTGCTGTTAATTAGTTAACTTACCTTTAAGTAACATTAGTTTCGTTGTCAATTAACGTAAAATTTTAGTTTATTGAGTTTGTGGTAAAACTGCAGTTGGGAGTCGGAACATTTCACAAAAAGAGATAGCTTTGTTGACATTTGTTGAAGTTGATTGAGCCTTTGGTAAGACTACTGAATGATCGTCAAAATATTTCACAGAAATAGTTTATTTAAAAAAATATTTTTCTATTGGGGGGACACATGCCTTTGTTCAATTTTTATTTTTTCCCAATGCAGCTCGTGCAACCTGCCTGCGGCGGGTTGGTGTTAAAATTCTTTGGTGGTACTCTTTGGCTTGGTAACGCACCTCTAGAATCATTCCATTCCCAACAACGTACATGGCGGTGACCTCTTCCATTCGGATTTAGAAGACGCTTTTAAAGATCGAAGTTTTCCTTCGTACCGACTATTCTATCCGTTATTTTGGCTCCAAGGGATGTTTGGTGTAAGCCTTTGTTCGAAGTATTTTTAAATATATTTCATATTAGTAACTGGTAGCTACTTCGTAAGAAATAACTGATGACAATTTGAGTAAAAGGCCAGTTTGAAAAAATTCTAGCAAGATAACTGTTTCTTGAAGTTAATAATAGCTTATGGACTGGAATGGTCTATAATCAATCAAGCAATACATCTCTAGTTTAGACAACAGTTTTCTTCAACGCCATCTTTGTACACATACTACTGTTACTACTTGTACACTTTTTGAACCAAAATGCCGGACAAGTCAGGTCACCGTATATAGGTGAGCTGACTTAAACAGGGTCTATATTGGCTACAACTGCTAAAATGTTTTAGCATTCCAGGTATATCAGGATGGTGCCAAGCTCTTGCAAAAAACATACCTAAGATTTCTAAAAAGGCTTCTGATTCAGGGCCAAAACGTAACTTGCTTTTATATTTGGAAAATTTCAAAAAGAGTGTTTCTTTAGAGAGATTTCAAGTTAATTTCAAGAAGTTTGCTGACTTTTAGTAGGAAACTTTCCTGTATTTTTGCTAGGTATGCTACTGGCAAAATTCATGCACATTACTTGCCACTTATTTTCTAGGAAGGTGTACTATTTTTTTTACACAGAGTGCAACCTTTGTAGTACTTCGCTGATATAAATTTCTGACGCCCCCCCCCCCGCATCATTGATTCTTTGCAACTAATTCCTTGCTCTGTCTCGGTGTATTTCGTGTGTAATATAGTTAGTATGCATGGGCAAAATTTGTTACACCGTTAAAAATTATTGTTGCATGAATAAACCTTATCACTATATATCATTATTATGATCATAATTGAAATTGAATAATTAAGGTAGAAAAACTGTCTATTAAAATTTTGGATTATGAATAATTTAAGCAATAGCGCCACCTATAGAACACTTTTGTTGTGATAGAGCCAACAGGCCAAGGAATATAGTTCCTATTTCAGTTACTAATTAAAACTTTTAATGAGACAGTTCCAGTTTGGGAACACTGGGTTTTTAGATTGAGTACATAAATATTAATCGATTTCAAGCAAGTTCCAGTAGTCCCAAAGATTGGTAAACGATCTTGAATAATATCGGTGCTTTTCCCACAGACTATAAAATATAATCACACTATAATCATTATCAAATTTTAATCAATCATTATTATTATTTTGAAAGAAGTAAATAATTGCCAATAACGATACTTGTCAAGTCACAGAAAATAGAGGAAAAAAAAAACCGAAATCAGGTTCATTTTTAGTTCGAATTTCTTTCATGAACTTACTCGGTCTTATCTGAATTTACCAAGAACGCCTTTTACCCTAGGACTTCAACCGACGCTGACGGTGCAATCGAGTTCCTTGGCGCCAATATAAACGACGTCGAAACGCAATAAATTAAATACCTGGCGTTAAAGAACCATCAGTGGAGCTCCATAAGGGGAGAAGTGATGGAGCTTGCCTCCTACATTCACCGCAAGTCCGGTTGCGGTGTCATTCGGACGAATTGCTGACATTTTCACGTTTCGGCTCATATTTTAGACGCATTCCAGACGGGAGCGATTTTTGAGATTGTTCCGAGAATTGGAAATAATTATTCGCATATGCGGACAATGCGTTGTGTGTTGTCGTTTGTATCTGTCTGACCTGATTTTTTAAAATAGGCTATGTTTTTGCTGTTTTTTTGTTGAAAATTTAGTTAGAAATGTGTAGTCTTCTCATTTCTTTTAGAGCACTGCACTTAAATGCACAATTTTCGAAAGAAAAATGCTTCATATTTTCATTTCAGCCAAAATTTCGATCAGCTTTATTGGGGTTGCTGCCCCATTTTTTTCCCTTGTCAATCTTGATTAAAGAATGTAACTTTTCAAAAAATATATATTAAAAAAAATGAATAAAGACACAGAGTCTTTTTTGTTTTGTTTTGTTCTCCAAATTTTTGAGATATATTAAAACTGTCAAAATGCAAACAATAAAAGGTGCGATTTTATTCAAAGCAAAGCCAAACTTACTGAAAGATGCTGGATGAACAGTTCATCGCTAATTTCTGTACCTCAGAAGCAGACTGACGTAAGTTCATTTTCGTAATTTTTCAGCAGAAGGCGAAAACGATTGCCGCCGATATGCAAAAGATGGGACTTACGCTCTTTTAATAGTGCTAAATAATTGTGAAGGAATTTTTTTCACAGAATAATGTTCTTATGGGTCGCTGCGGAATAAGATTCTGCCCAGGTAACACAAATAACCTTTAAACGTTTTATAAAGTTTTTAAGCGGTTGTTACAACGTTAATAACCATTTTACAACCTTTAAAGAACGAAGTGTGCTACTTGGGTATATACAATGCACCAAAAAAGTGTAAATTGCCATTTTTGGACTTACGTCCTTCTGGTTCTGAGGTACAGATTTGGCAAGATGACAAATTCCAAGTTATGATAAATACCCAGGAAGTTTCATTAAAATTTAAGATAATTTTGCAAGTAACTATCTCAAACAACATTTAAAGCTCTGTCAGTTATTGTATTAGCCTAGCGAAACGTTACCATTAGATGTGTGTGTGTATCTTTTTTATCGTGAAATTCTCCTAGTTTATGGAGTCCTTGTTTAGCTGAAACGTTATAGAAACACAAAATAGGCTATTTTGCGTTTTAACTTTTGTTTTACTTCTTTCGGAGGAAAAGTTAAAAACGTCTTTTAGTACGCTACACAGTCATAGTACAAGTAAAATTATCGATCGTATAAAAATATTCCTCCATCGTTTCTCTCTCTCTCTCTTTTTTGATAGAATCCAACATGAATTTTCCCTGTGCAAAAATATTTGAATATGTCGAATTCAATAACTTTTTTTCAGTTTAAATTTTCTTGTCAATTTATTTCGTTTTATGTTGTGTTTTTATTGCTGTTTGATAATCATATAACTAATTTTCATACATGAAAATACTTTTTCTTCGATTTCATCAGAAATACTTTTTGCGAATATTTATTCTGCGAATTGTTCAGAAGTAAAATTTACGTTGCAAAAGCAAGCTACAGATCACATATCTCTTTCACAACTTCCCACGTAATAAAGCTCTTTCCCCCTTGACTTCTATGACTTTAATAAGAGCTGACGAGCGATAATTTACGATAGCTCGGGAAGAAGTGAAAGTAGAAGTACCTGATTCTTACAGCCGCCTTTTAATGGCAGGTGGAACATATTTATTGAACCCAAAAGCATCCTTCCGGCGCCAGTGTAAGCGACTCTGACGTCAGAAGCGGTTCCTTCGATTTTGAACTCCATTAATTTGATAATAGAAATCAATCGTTATATTCTGACGCACTAGTAGTTCTAACTGACTACATCATTTTCTGACGGTTGCTTTAGCACAAGTTCTTCAAAGATTTGCTTAAAGTGTTTAAGAAATGGATCAAAGTACAGTACAAGAATATTTTAAGATTCATCTTTATCCAATACTAGCTGCTGTGCTTGGCTTTGCTCGGATTTTAAAGGCCCAGGTAGCACAAATAACCTTTAAACGTTTTATAAACGTTTTTAAGCGGTTGTTACAACGTTAATAACCATTTTACAACCTTTAAACAACGAAGTGTGCTACTTGGGCAAGTTCAGGACCTAACTATTAAGGGAACCTCAAACCCTTTATTTTTGACGAAAATGGTAAAAATACGGAATGCAATTGCACATAAAACGCTACAAATGCTTATCAAAAATGTTGTTCGAAGAAATTTAAAGTATATGTATATACTTAAAGCTTGCTATATGAACGAAAGAGAAAAAAGAAAATTTTGCTCGGAGCATTACTTACTACTAAGCCTGGACGAAATAATAAAAAATGTATTTAAATATAACTCTAGAACTTAAAAAGAGAATTAAAGAAAAAAACTTGCAATTAAGTCATTTTTCAATTAAGTGAACTAAGTTTATACTTTATCCAATTTATAAACAACAGCTCAGAAAAGAATATTAATCCATTACTGCGTAATCACGATTCATAATATTAAAGTAATTAACTAGGTGAAATATAATTGGGCATTTTATTTTGAAAAATTTAATCAGAATCCATTTGGCTCTCAGATTACTTGCTAAGACTGATTCAATTTGATTAAATTAGCTTCGTAATCTTTCATCCCCCCCCCCCCATTTCATCCCAACGTTTAAAATCCATAAAACTAATTGGATTTAGAGAGTTAACGCTATTTTATCATCTCGACATATTTTTTTCTCTCCTTAATCCCGTGTAATAATATTTGTATATGCTGGGAATTTCGTATTTCCTATAAGATCTTTTTAAGAAAGTATCCTGGATAAATTATTTTTCCTGCATTAAACATCCTGCAATTTTATTGTATTTTTAAATGTTCGATAATAATTGATTGTTTAAATAAATGATCTTAGTTCCTGTTTATTTAAATCTCATTTATGTATTTATGTATTATTTATTTTATATTGAAGTGAACTTGTTTACGTATTATTTTGAAGCCACTTCCTCTTTCAATTAACAATAAAAACGCGATTGTGGACAATCGAATAGTATCAAAGCATCATTTTTTTGCTATCATGAAAACATCATGCTCTTTCTGCGTTCAAAAAGTCAGAAAGGTGTTTTTTGTTGTTTTGAAAAAAAAAAATGTGTTTTTCAATAAAATCAAACTTTTGATAGATTTAAAATTTTTGTAAAATTGAAATCACCCAAAAATCCTTGATAACTATTGCTGTCAATAGTTGAAAATTGATTAGTATGAAGAATAATTGAAAATTGCATTCATTATTGGAAATGTATTGTTCTTTTGGTTATTTCACACTGAATTACCCAATGCCATGTACTGTCATATAACTCATATATATATATGGACCAATATAGATATATATGAGAAGAGGTCAAGCAATTTTATTGAAGATTTTTTGCATAAAAATTACGCTTTTGGAACGCTTTTCGAAATTTGAATTTTTGACCACGTTTGGAGTAGAATTTTTGGTACAAATTTAGAAAAATCTCCCTATTTTTTTTTTCAAACGATCAACTGATTTAGGTTTCAATTAAAAGCTTAAATTTGAAGCTAATATAAGTAACAAAAGAAAAAAATATTCTCCGAGAAAAGAAGAGTGGTGCCCCACCCCATTTAAAGTCAGATTTCATGTGCTTTCAAATAGTAGTTTTGATAAGTCATATCTCCGGAATACCAACTAACATCATCATATTTTGTTCTATTATGAACAAATAATGCTCTTGCTATGTTCAAACTATTACGAGGGTGTTTTTCATTGTTTTGAAATAAAATCAAGCTTGTTTAGCGAAAATTTTGCAATTTTACTTTACAACAAAGCCTTTTATAAACTTAAAGCCCTTTTCAGCTAAAAGAAAAAAAAAAACTAGATTTTTTTTTTTTAAATTGTCAAAACAGAAACACCCCACAATCTTTTGAAATAGCAAGAGCATACATTGTTCATACTGAAAAAAACATGATGTAGCTCTTAGTTGGTAATCCCGAGGTGTGACAATTGAAAAGAAATAAAACCTGATTGAGCATGATGAATGGCGTCACTCTAATTTCCACCGGGAATTTCAGCTAATTGTATCAAAAGAAAAACATTTTAGCTTTAAACTGAAACCTGAATAAACTTAAGCGGTTGAAAAAATTTTTAATTAAGATTTTTCCAATTTACTCCAAAAAATCGACTTCGAAAAGTGGTCGAAAATCCAAGGAAAAAAATCCCCAAATTATCTATATTAATAAAGATTCACAGAAAAAAAATGAGCAAAATCTAAGGCATGATAGTATGTGGTTTTGGGTGATTTGATGAGAAATGAACAAAATAATACTGTACAGTCATAGAAAAAAAACGAAACACTCGCTCGTATTCGAAGACTATTAACACTAGAGACACGTGTAATGTGTTATTTTTTCAGGAATAATGTGATCTATAAATTTCTATTGGTAAATTGTTGTTAAGTGGTCGTCTTCATATAAAAATCGGCATCAACTTTAAAATTTTCTATGAAAACCCCCCTTTTTAGCCTACTTTCCCGTTAAAATTAAAAGAAAGACGAAAAAAGTATTAAAAGTAGCTCAATGCATCTAAAAAATATCGCCAAGTCGAAAAAAATATCGCCAAGATAAAAAAATAAAAAGGTAAAATGAATATCGAAAAATTAAAAATTTGAAAGTAGGGTATTGAGATGGGGAATTTGTGTGTCGGTCGGTCCGTCGGTCGGTCGGTGGGTCTGTCGGTCGGTCGGTCTGTCTGCCCCCCCCCCTAATAACTTTTGAATGAACATTCCGATTTGGACAAACTTTTTTTTGTTCGAAAGATCTCGGCGAGTACAGCTCATTTCCATACTTGATTTTTCGATTTGAACAATTTTTGGTTCAACTTTGAACCGTTCAAACAACCAGTCCCGCGATGCTAACTTTTGAGTGAACAGTCCGATTTGAACAAACTTTTTTTTATTCGAAAGATCTTTTCAAGGATACTTCATTTCCGTATCTACATTTTCGATTTGAACAATTTTTCGTTCAACATTGAACCGTTCAAACAAGCTGTCACCCCTAATAACTTTTGAATCAACAGTCCGATTTAAACAAACTTTTTTTCGTTCGAAGCATCTCGGTAAGGATACTTTATTACCGTACTTAAATTTTCAATTTGAACATTTTTGGTTCAACATTGAACCGTTTAAGCAACCTTTCTCCACCTAATAACTTTTGAGTGAACCGTCCGAATGGAATAAACTTTTTTTGTTTGAAAGATCTCGGAGAGGCTTTCCCATACATTCCCATATTTCGCTTTTTGATTTGAACCATTTTTCGTTCAAGAGTTAACCGTTCAGAAAAAAAATTAACATTAGCGTCTACGGGGAATTAAAGTTGAATGTTGATCCTGAACTTAAAGTCGGATTTCCTTCAAACTAACTTTGTAAGAAAATGGTTTTGATAAATAATGTTTGTAAAGTACTTTTCTGAGTAATCTTCTGTGAGGACTCTGGTTCCGACTCCGACTCCGCAAACATGGCGGAAATACAGTCTCAGAAAAAAATGACTGACTGGTGCAGACAATTTTTTGTTTATTTATTCATTTGTTTTATTTTATTTATTATTATTTTTTTGTAACAACAAATTTTCATTCACGAGAACATTTTATTCTTTATTTATATTTAACAACTGGCAACGGATTAAAAGTGAAATTCGAGACATTTTTTATTAACGGACGAGTTTTTTTTTTTCTTTCTTTGATGAAATGTGTTTTGATGATCTTTGTACTTTTATTTATTTATTTATTTATTTTATTATTATTATTATTATTTTTTTTTTTTTGAAAACAATGGAGGATTTTTTCTACGGAGGAACTGTAACAGTTACACTTTTTAAAACGTGCGACAAAACTTTATTTATTCGTTAATTACTTTTTACGTGTTTATTTCATCTGATGAGAGGGGTATATTTTGCTTTTCGAAATCAGCTCTAAGTGCTAAAAAGGTATGTTTGACATAATTTTCAGTCTCAGATAATCAAGAGAATAATGATCAGATGCGAGAATGTCGATGTCGATGTACGGGAAAGTAGGCTCGTTTAGTTCTTGACAGAACTTCTTGTTTATCGCATATTTGTGATCAGCAACATCATTTAACTTTGTATACCAAATCGTTTTAAATTTGCTCCAGCCGTTGCTTCACAATTGAACTGAGAAAAAACCGTCCCGTAATATTAAAAATATTTTTGATACTTGGGCATATAATACCTAAACCACGATAGGTACGGCAAAGTTTGTTTTTTTTATATCAAAGTATGAACCAACCCAACAATAAAAACGTCATTGACTTCCTCTCAGATAAAATTTTGAATTTTTTATGAATTTTGAAATTAATATTTGAAAACATGATGATCTGGAACCATATAATATTTTGAAGGATGCAGTAGTTTTTGAGATATGCTAAAAGAACCATTTTTAGGGACCATATACAACTGTGCAAACTGAAACAATAGCAGGAAATTTCTATGCAAAGAAAAAGGAATATGCTCAGCGTTTTTATATAGTATTTAGTTTTCAGCAGTTATAATATGTTGAAAGCGAAACGCTAATAAAACTCTTGAGTATATTTTTAAACTGGTAGACAATCCAATTTTTTGTCCATTAGTCAGAAGTCTGCATTCATGCAACATGTAGCAATTCAGAAAACTTTTTACGTGGACACTTAATTTCATGGAAAACTGTGGTATCTCGGAAGGTTATTTGGAATAATTTGTAACGATTAGACGTTTTTTTAAATTCTGAGCCACGGTTTTAACATTTTTGCCAATCCTAATACAGTAGTTTATATAAATACAAGAGGTTACTTTTAAGTTGTAACCTCTTCCCAAAAGGTGTGTGCTGCAACGGTTAGTGCGTAGCTAAAAGTATGCATCCATCTCTGTTTAATCAAAAAGACAGAATGTTGTGTTTTTCTCTTGAACTCTGCACAGTAGGGTTTTCTCTTCCAAATTAAAAAAAAAATATTATAACTTTAACAAAACCCGAGAATTTTGAATTAATTACGAAAAGCAAACGTATTATCGCGACTAGCTTTAGGTAATTTAATCGAAAAAATATGATTTGTCTACTCTTTGTAAATTTCGACCTTGAAAGTAGCTTTTTAAATGTGGTGGTGGTCCCTAAATCTTTGGTAGGTCATGACTTTTGTTCTACTGGTCCTAAAGTGATGCCGCTTGGTACCCAGCATACTTTTGGCCCTCCGCACCTAATTATGTAACCAAATGTAGGGATTCCTATTTGAAAATTCAGACTTTGAGGTCATTTCACTTTGTATATAGCCTCTTATCAAAATTTTACTCTCATAGTCTTAAAGAAGACTTTACTCCATGTCAGAAGACACCTTTCTTTTGTTTTTGGCAAGTATAGCAGCCGAATAATTCAGAGTGTTTCGTTTTTTTTCTATGACTGTACAATACGTTTGTAACAATGAATGGTAATCTATATCAATAAAAATGAGTGAATGCTTGTATGTTTGTTTGTATACTTGTTCTCTATACAAATCCACAGTTTTCGTCAGATTTTCATCAAACTCGACACAGAGGTTCCTTGATGCCTTAGAAATTTTAAGAAATCTAAAAAGCTCAAATTCAAGTTTTTTTGTCACAAAATGGCCCCTTTATAGGAATCTAGCCAATTATTAGGCCTGTTTTTTTAATCGACATGAGCCTTTAGGTTACAAATTGATAAAATTTATGGCATTTAAATATTAGCATTTTCGTACAACGATTAAAATTAAAACAATGAATTTTTATTTCAAGGCTCACCTATTTCATTTTCGCATGAAATAAGTCAAAAACAATTATAATTCATGTTCTCATTTGGCACAAAATATGTATGATAAAGAATTTATTTTTCTTATCCTCCTATCAGAGGAATTATGCAAAAACATGGATTAAAAGCCTTATACATGTTTCGCTTTTAACTGGTGCTATTTTTCTGTGAACTTTCCGTGATAATTAAGTTCTTTTGGGAGTTTGTACCTAGAACTTTTTGTACAACCATGTGGACTGAATTCAACCAAATAAGAGGTATGTTGCAATAATAAAATGGCCTTTAAAATCAGAAAATGGCCTTTCTAGGCCTATATTTGTAATCGACATGAACCTTTAAGCATACAACTTGATAAAATTACGGATATTTAATTCTAATTTTTGCGAGCTTTTTTTAGTCCTCCTATTAGAGGAATTATGCAAAAATGTGGATTAAAAACCTCATACTTTTTCGCTTTTACTTGATGCTTTTTTTTTTTTTTTTTTTGTGAACTTTCCGTGAATCCTGTTTTTCTTCCAGATTTTAACCACTCTTGGGCCAGAGGTTCTTTGATGCACTAGAAATCACATGGGCGGAGTTTTGGACTTTAAAAAAAATAATCAAAAATTTGAATTTCAAATTTTTAATTCGATGACAATTACGTCTGTAAGGGAGATAAGCCTTTAAGACGAGAAATAAATTAATTTCTGCTTTAATATAATTTTTACTTTAAAGGTGAGAACAAAGAATGGTTTATGTTTTAAATTTGGCGGGTGAAATTGATGCAACTTTTGCACTCTCATGCGGATATGTTTCATGTTTGCTAATTATGCAAATACAGTTTTTGTCTTATATTTATCACACTTGGCGCAGAGGTTCCTTGATGCACTAGAATTCGCATAGAGAGGATTTTAATATTGGTTTTTGAAAAATAAGCCTTTAAGACGAGATATACCCAAATAAGAATAGAATTCTTCCAATTTTTTTTCTTCTTTTCTGAATGCTATGTTGTATTAATACGCACCCGGGCAACGCCGGGTATAAAGCTATTTTTCAATAATGATTGATTCGAATCAATTTTAAGATTTTGACAGTAATAGTTCAAACTGTTTTCAACTGCTTTTTCGTGTTTTTAATTTCAAGGATTTTAAATCTATCAAAAACTTTACAAAAATGAAAATTTTTTGAAAAACATTTTAATTTTTTATTTCAAAACAACAAAAAACATCCTTGTAATTTTTTTGAAAATAGAAGGAATATATTTTTATGAGAGATAATTATGCAGTTCTTAGTTGGTTCTTCACAGATATGACTTATTGTTCATACCAATTGACAAATCTGACTTCAAATGATAATTGGCACTATTCTATTTTCCAATCTCTTTTTAATTGTTAACTTTGAAGGAAAAAATTATTAGCTTTAAAATAATAACTAAAGAAGTTTAGTTGAATGAAAAAAAGTAAACTTTTAATATTTTTCAATATGCATGATAAGAATAAGACAGCAAAAACTGAAAAAATCAAAATTAAAACAACTTCTACAACACTGAACTTTCATTCAAAAGTCTGAAAATACAGTTTGAGTTTATCTAATAAGTGTCGATTCGTAAAAAAAATAATGAACACAAAACCCGAGATATGATGCCATGTAGCACGAAGTTATTTGACGTGGAAGAACTCAGGCCAGTAAAAGTTGTGTTTTTTACTGCGCACTACATCTTTACTGGTAAAAATAGTGATTTTAAACCTATTTTAGCGAAATTAGAAGCTTAAATATGTCTTATAAAAGTCCTGTAATATATCAATGGAAAGTTTATCTATTTTTTACCTCAATGGCTTTCGGGGCATTTTTTTTCCTTCTATAATTCGAAGAGAAGTTAATCATTTGCATGTGAAACCTTTTCATGTTTTCCCACTTTTTAAACTTTTTAACAGATCAGCATTTTGCACACTTTTTTAAGTAAAAATCTAAAAATTGTCAGGATTACTTATCTTGTCATGCGTGTCCTTCACACCAAATTTTGTGAAAATCGAAAATGGTTCAGTCAAAAACTTTTTTTTCTTGATTGATTTGACGTGGAATTGCCCCAAAATGACTTAAAAATCACTATTTTGCCCCATAAAATTGTATTGAGCATTAAAAAACGCAACTTTTTTTGCCGACAAACACCCCGCATTCTGCTTAGCAGAGCTTAGGTAAGGGTATGTTAAAGAGCCAGACTCGTCTTAACCCATTAATGCCTAGCGTCCCTTTTTGGGGACGGTCCAAAATGTGTCTTAATTTACCAAAAATGAACATTTCAACCAAATAATAGTGTTCAATTATTACTTTGGTATTGTTTCAATTCATTATTTACAGATTGCAGCACATAACTATTGTAAAGCATGTTCTGTGGCCGTGTAACCTAGAGCTCCTTTAGAGGACAGGCTGACTTATCCGACATTTTGGTTCCAAGATATTTTTGGGTCCAGCCTTGCTACAGGTATTTAAAACACATTAATATTATGCCTGGTTGCTCTGGAGTAAAATAACTTATGATTAGTTGGATAAAGCACCATATTAGGTAAATTAAAAAAGATAGCTTATTTCTCGAATTTAAAAACAGTTTATTGGGAAATGTTTCATGAAATTGGGTCTATTTTCATATTGGACTTGTTTTAAGCCTAAATTTATGAAATGTTTTTGTCATTTTGACAAAAATAGTCAAATAATATCTATGCAGCTACAATTCAAGCTTAGCTTCCACTTTTCTTCAATGCGACTTGAGTACAGATACCAGTGGTTCCACGCCCACCGTTTTGGAACCAAAATGTCGGATAAGTCAGCTCCCCTCTTATAGGAGCCTTAGTGTAACCATTATACAAAATATCTTTTGAAAAAAAAGTCAGGTATTAATGGGTTAAATTTTTGTTTCTTTGACTACTATGGTGGCATTAAGCTTGCTTTAATTTCTCCCTTATGAATTCTTCAACAGGGACTGCATAAACATTTGGTCCAGCATGAACGACGTCTGACTGATTATGCGATTTTATTATTTTATAAAATAAAATATAATAAATCTCACTGGTGGTATAAGGAAAAAACTACTACATAGACTAACGTTCTTACCAAGTAACAGCAAATACGTATCAAATTTTAATGCGCGTAAGCTGCAACTGGTGCGCTGCAATTCACCACTTATCAAGTTGTAGAGCATGATATGAGTACGTATTCTTGCATCAAATTTAAAATTACAAGTTATGATTTATTGTTTAAGAAAAGTTTTGTAACATATTTACTAGAAAATCTAAGAGAACGACAGGGTGTTCTGAAATAGATTGACAGTTTGCAAAAATCTATACAAGCGAACGGTGAATGTTATCAAAACAATGCTTGCAAAAATGCTTGTGACAGAGTTTAAATTTTCCCTCTCTGTAGTGTTAAGGTCTTAGCTCAAAGTTTTTCCAATAGATGGCAGTTCAGACGTCAAGGCAGTAAATCAAATAAAAATATTCAAACTCACTTCAAAATTTTCTGAAATTTTGAACAAAAAAGTATGATTTTGTATCTTAAACAAAATTTTTGTTTTGAGGAATATATGTATATGTATTTTTTATTATTATTATAATTATTTATCAAGAGCATTTTGCAACAAAGTTTGAAGGAAATCCTCCTTTTTGTTCTGGATCTACATTGTGGTCTAAAATTTCCCCGCAGGTGCTGATGTTCAGTTCTTTGGAACTGTTCAAAATTGAATGAAAAATTGTTCACACTTAAAAGTGAAATACGGAAATGAGGTCTCATGGCCGATATCTTTCGAACAAAAAAAAGGGTGTTCAAATCGCACTGTTCATCAAAA
The DNA here is from genome assembly GCA_038373865.1 of Uloborus plumipes. Lineage (NCBI taxonomy): Eukaryota > Metazoa > Arthropoda > Arachnida > Araneae > Uloboridae > Uloborus > Uloborus plumipes. The sequence goes on from JAXGGA010014636.1 coordinate 17,239, forward strand.
GTTAATGGGGAGGGGAGTGGGAGGGGCGGCAGACACACCGTCAGACGTGCATTTCACCCCATTTAGAAAAAAACACTTTCCAATTTTCAAATTTTTGTTATTTCTTCAATTCTTTTCTTACTCAGTTTGACTTTTTTCTTTGTAGGGGAATGCGGGACAAAGTGAAATATAGTCGAGCCCGCTTATTAGAATATCGCTTAAAGGAATATGCCGCTTAATGTAATAAGTTTTCAATGAACCAAACCATTGAAATGCATTATTTTCATCCCGGATAATGGAATATCCCGCTTATTAGAATATTTTTTCGTGGAAAAATGGCTATTCCATTAATCGTGTTCGACTGTAGTAAAATAATTTAAAAGTTTGCCGCGCCACCTATTTAGCAATATTTTAACTAAGTTCCTAAACATACAGTTAAATCCTGTCAAAAAATAAATAGCTCTAAAAATCAATGAAAAAAATTGCACAAGCCATTTTAGAATTTTGACACCTAAATTGTAAAATTCGTGGTTTTTCAAAAATATTTCTTGTAGTTTTAAATTGATAAAATTTTTGAAATTAACATTTGAGGTATTAATTAAGATCTACTGATGTCTAGTTGTGTCCTTATTTAGTTTATATTAGTCATGTTTAGATTTTAAATGATCAATGTAATTTGTCATGAGCACGCGGGGCAAAGTGGATGAGGCAAAGTGAAATATTTCATTTCGTTTACTTTTGCCTTTATTTACTACTAGCAAAAATACCCGGCGTTGCCTGGGTCAATAATAATATTGAGAAACAATTTATATACTCACCTTTGTTTTTTTTTCTGAACTGAAAGAACTCAGAACACACCGCTTGGCGATTTTTAAAATGTCGCCAAATTTTTGCGTAACTGTTTTGGGATACCTAGGATAATTTTGCTCCCCTACTTACTTTATGAAAATACATTAAGTATTATTATGTCACTAATTTTTGTCACAGAGAAATAGTTGTCAAATTCTGAGATACTATTGCTGACCACAAAATGACGTTAAAAGTTTTTGTCCTAAATGATTTCGAAATTAATAGGGAACATTTAGCAGTTATTTATGCTAAAATGCAAATTAGTGGTAATTTTAGTCTTGTTTAAGGGTTTTATTAATTTAGTATGTGGATTACTTTACTTTTTGACATAATTTTAAAAAGGTTTTTAATGGATACATTCGGAATCGGAAAACAAAAGAAAAAAAAACTGAACTTTTCAAATGTGGGAGTATTATATCGATGATGGATATTTTGCTGCAGTGATAAATATCAGACATAATCGGTTTATTTTGGTTACGTCGTGTAAAAAGTAAAGTATTATTACGTAGTCTTCGGCACAAAAATAGGCGTCAGTTGAAAAAATCGCCGAGAATCTCAGTTATTAAAATCTTGCAGCAAATTTGGCAAAATTCCTGTTCAATCGGATACTAAGGAACTGCCCTATTATAAGTACCAGAGAAAGTGACCAATCAAAGCAAAGAAATTTAAGAAATACCGTTAAGTTGTATTTAAAGCTCCATCAAATTCGAAAATAATGAACCTAATCAATTTATTAGTTGCCAATCTCTTCTAGCGGTTACGTTACCGATACTCTAAAACACATATTTACAAAATTCGAGAAAATAATTGACGCCGTGAACAATCTACTAATGTTTTAAAATACAAATCATAGAGTAAAAGCTCGTTCAAGAGCTGGCGCGTTCGTTTCCAATGTCTATGTAAACATAACCATGAAGCTGAAAAAAAAATTACTTTTTGATTTGACTTGAGAAAAGCCTTGAACATTTAATGCAAAAAGCGGAAATGATATACGCAATTCTAGCTATCGACAGGGAGTTGAGATGATGCACTAAATACTGAATTACTTTGCTGGAAGCCTTCGCGGATTTATGCGAAAAATGTACCTTAAATTGGAATGAAAAAAGCGCTACCAATCAAACTTTTTCGAATATCGTTAGAAATTATAGCCTATGTGTTATTCTGATGTATAAGCTACATTATGGTAAAAGTTTCATTAAAATCCATTCAGTAGTTTTTGCGTGAAAGAGGAACAAACATACATCCATCCATCCATCCAAACATCCAAACTTTCGCATTTATAATAGTATTAAGATATTACGTGCTTATGTTATTATTTATTCGCATTCTTTTGCTTATTAATTCACTTATTTATTCATTCATTCACTTTTTTTTGTTTATTCTCTATTTTATTCATTCATTTCTTTTTCTCATATATTAATTAAATATTTAATTAATTTATTTATTGATAATTTTTTTCTTTAATAATTTACTTATTTGTTTGTTAGCGCATACATTTGATGAAAACTATTGTAAATGCTCAATTGAAAAATGTTTCATTACAAAAATATTTTATTTTTTGCTTTGCCCCATGGTGTTTTGAAGTGAAAATTTTCCAGCTTTTTTTGAAGGTGCAAAATAATTGCCAAAAATGGAAAATAATATTTCAACGCAAGTTGTAATACAAAATATATTCGTCCTTCTTGATGTACACTGCGATGCAAAAGTTTAAACAAAATGCAAATATATGAATAAAAAGGAAACTACTCGGCAAAATGCTTTCAAATTTCTACTGCAGGTAGACAATATGGTCCCAAATACGTGTCTAGAGTTTTGAAAAATATAACCAAAAGGAAAATCGGAAATTGCAAAACACATTTTTTTTCATTGCTGCAAAAGTTTAGACAATGTCAGATTTTATGCAAATACTAGCTGCCAGGGCAGCTAGATTAGTTTCCTGCGACATGTTGATGCATAACGTTTGATGCATAACGCCTCTCTAACTTTTACCTCATTCTGAAGTTGTATTATTTGATATAATTTAATGTTCAGTCGATTTCAAGACATACCACGCACGTGGCCCGGCGTTGCACGGGAACTTCGTGCCCTGAAAGTAGTGAGAAAAAAATTTAAAGAAACTACTCCCCGCCAAGGCGGCTCGCTTACAGACGCTTCACGCCTTTACTTTTTTCCTATATAAAAAAATCATTCGAATTATTGAGATGCTTCGCGTCTTCAAGATGGTGAGGAAAGTTTCAGTAAGTTCAGCTCGCTCAAAGGAAAAAAGCAGACATAGATACAGTCGAACCTCCATATATCGAAGTAGCAAATTGTCGGAAAAAAATTCGATATATAGAAATTTCGATATATAGAAAGGACCTCAGTTTTTTGAAAATTACTCCGGAAACATTGAAATTAAAGCAAAATTTCACACATGAAACTCCATTACTAATATATATACGTTAATCATATTTGATGAAAGTTAAGAATTAAAAATGAACTAATATGAAAAATTTAATGAATATTATACATACTTCTTGAAAAACAGTAATCCAAAGAGTAGCTGCACTTTATCTGCAACACTAAGGCATTTTCTTTTTGACATTGTAAATCGAGAGGGAAATTGAATTGGCACAGCACTAGTTAAAACAATTTTCGCTGAAACTAATCATGGAGAGAGAGGAATCACCACGAAACAAAAGGGGTAGATAGAAACTGGTTTTGCTACAGGACAGGTTGCATCCAAAATTCGAAAACGACGGGGGAGGGGATAATCCGGGAATTCCAGAATGGACAAACAACGTGTTTGTCCACTCCAGGGGTCCACACTTTATCTACAGCTGACAGTGGGGTTTGCAGTGACCTTTTCTGACCTTCCCTTTCCTCCTGACTTTTATCTTTCGTGAGGTAAAATGTCTAAAAGCGGAATAAAATCTCCAATTACGCTTCCAAAAAAATTCGATATATGGAGATTTTTTCGATATATAGAAAGAGTTTTTCTATGTAATGAACATGTGAATTTGCTAGAAGTTTGATATATGGAAAATTTCGATATATAGAAGTTCGATATATGGAGGTTCGACTGTACTCAGTTTTTAATATAAGTAGATGGCTCTTCAACAAATGAATGTTTCAAAATATTACAAGTAGCTAGCGATAAAAATTCTACGTAAGTGGCCCGCTTATGAGTTTCGTGTTTGATTTAGTTAAGCCTTCATTCAAAATTCTCATTATCATTGTTATCACTGTTTCATAGCAACGACGGTTTGCAAGAATGGATTTCATATTTAATCATTTATTAGGCTTAATCGCTTTAAACTTGACTACTTATTAATTGATATCTTCGCTAATTAAAATCGTATAATTATATAGATTGAAACTAATGAAGCCTGAAAAATTACCTATCTATCGGTACCTGGTTCGACTTTCAGTTCAGTGGCGTTCAGGAGAAAGAAGCGTGACATAGAAAGATAGTTAGAAAGTAAGATAGTTAGAAAGATACTCAGTTTTTAATATAAGTAGATGGCTCTTCAACAAATGAATGTTTCAAAATATTACAAGTAGCTAGCGATAAAAATACTATGTAAGTCGCCCGCTTATGAGTTTCGTGTTTGATTTAGTTAAGCCTTCATTCAAAATTCTCATTATCATTTTTATTATTGTTTCATGGCATGGCAACCACGTTTTGCAAGCAAGAATGGATTTCATATTTAATCATTTATTAGGCTTAATCGCTTTAAACTTGACTACTTATTAATTGATATCTTCGCTAATTAAAATCGTATAATTATATAGATTGAAACTAATGAAGCTTGAAAAATTACCTATCTATCGGTACCTGGTTCGACTTTCAGTTCATTGGCGTTCAGGAGAAAGAAGCGTGAATAGAAAGATAGTTAGAAAGAAAGATAGTTAGAAAGATAGTTAGAAAGATACTCAGTTTTTAATATAAGTAGATTCCTTGAAATGTGATTGGTGGAGGTAAGGCGTGACTTTTTTCTTCAACTATAAAGTGCAGAGAGCTCTCAATGAATAATCAAAATCTTAAAATCTCTGTAGTTCTCGTGAAAAGAAGATGAACAAGTTTGAAAACCGAAATTGAAAGTGAACGCACTTTGTTAATTTTTAGTCTTTCAAATCGGTTCTAGTACGGTAGTACATTGTTTTTTACTTCGCGGAGAGCAAATTTAGACGTACGCATTAATCAAAAATGCCAAGAAAAACTAGATTTCTTAAGGATGAAGGAATTGAAAAAACGGTTCGAACTGACAATTCACCCTTTAATCCTACAAAACTTCAACTTAAATCAAAAACAGCACATGACAGCATAAGTAGATGAACAACTGAGTCGGGATGCATTAAAAAACAAAGAATAATTGTGCTTGAACCTTTTCGGGAATAGCTTCTCAAATAAGCCAAATTTTAATGGGAAAAGCAGCACATGTATCATCGTGACTAAAAAATGAATAATGAATGTTACTTTCTCTGATGAAGATTATTAAAATTATCTCCTAGATGGGTTATAATTCTATTAGCGCGACTTTAGAAAAGATCCGATGAGCATACGCTGTGCTGCTTTGACTATTAAAATCTGGCTTCTTTGGGACGTTGTGTCTGAAAAGACTCACACACAATTCTTTGTTTTTTTTTTTTAATGCATCCTGATTCAGTTGTTCATCTACTTATGCTGTCACGTGCTGTTTTTGACTAAAGTTGAAGTTTTGTAGGATTAAGATGCTAATCGTCAGTTCGAGCTGTTTTTTCAATTCCTTCATCCTTAAGAAATATAGTTTTTCTTAGCATTTTTGATCAATACGTATGTCTAAATTTGATCTCCACCAAGTAAAACACAATGTACTTACCATACTAGGACCGATTTAAAAGACTAAAAATTAACAAAGTGCGTTCACTTTCAAATTTCGGTTTTCAAACTTTTTCATCTTCTTTACACGAGAACTACAGAGATTTTAAGATTTGATTATTCATTGAGCGCTCTCTGCACTTTATAGTTGAAGAAAAAAGTCACGCCTTACCTCCACCAATCACATTTCAAGGGATATTTGCATAAAATCTGACTTTTGTCTAAACTTTTGCAGCAATGAAAAAAAATGTGTTTTGCAATTTCCGATTTTACTTTCGGTTATATTTTTCAAAACTCCAGTCACGTATTTGGGACCATATTGTCTACCTGCAGTAGAAATTTGAAAGCATTTCGCCGAGTAGTTTTTTTTAATCATATATTTGCATTTTGTCTAAACTTTTGCATCGCAGTGTACAATAATTTTTAGAAAAAAATTTCATATTTGTTCATTTTCACACAGGTAATTTATCTTAGCTATTTCACTTTGACCCACAGTCCCCTACTTAGCGGTATTTTAAAGATGCATAAGGCCGCTTTTAATGATTTTTTTGTCCTTCTTTTACTTTAACGTGAAAGTAGGCTTTTAAAAAATGTCCAGGAATACTTCAACGCCTTCGCAAGAAAAAGCAATATTTATGACTCCAGCACGATTTTTTTACCTTTGTCCTGCAGTGAATCCTACGTAAAAAGTAGTTTTAGTCCCAAGACGTTTTTAGCTGAGAGTTGAAAAAGTTTCATTTTATATATGGTGAAGAGAAAAAGTTCGCTACACAAGAAGAGCGGTCATTCTATTGCTTATAGTATAAATAAAAGAACAAAATGTATGCTTCTTCCCCTCTATTTCAGCTCTTAAATCACGGAAAGAATCATCTTAGCGCGAATCCAATCTTCTCTCGAATAACTACCTTCTCTTTACGTTTTTCAATGTTCTTTGTTCTTCTAGAAAATCGATTCCCTCCACAAAAAGTAGCACAGGATGCTCTAGAGAAAAATAACTTATAGAAAGCTTCTCTTTTCGTATTACTTATACGTGGAAAAGTTTCTAGTTCTTTCCTTTAACACTTTTCATGTCGTTTTATCTCGTTTGTTAACTTAATTAAAAAAAATAATAATAATAAATAAAAAAAAAACTTGTAACACTTTCTTTCATTTCACTCCAGAGTCCCTCGTTGGTTCAAACGATTGCATGGGGCCTTAAAAAGCGCTTTGTTGTTTCTTTTTTTCCATCTAGGTCAGAAGCCGAACAACTTCTGGACCAGTACCCCCAGAGGTATTGATTTGGAATGAGAGCTTGGATAACTTTGTGACCACGACCTATATCTAACGTGCCCCGTCACCATTGGTGAACACGGTGGATCTTTGACCAATGTCCTGAGGTAAGAACTCAGGACATTCAGGTTACTAGTTCAACGCCTTACCGATCGGGACACCACGGCCCTATTTTTGACACACTGTAAATCTTCAGACACTTTTTAAATCTCTTTTTTAGAACATATTGAATCACTCTTTATGGAACGTTTTACCAAACAATTAGAGAACACTAAATCGGTTCAGAACACTTTTAAAGCACTTTTAAAAACGTTTTCTCTGCACCTACCACACTCTCTTCTTTAATGACACTTTTCAGTGCTCTTAGAACTCGCTTTTGACTATACTTCGTGCTTTCCTATATTGATACCTCCTGCGAATTTGCAAATGCGTTAGGTCTTCTCTAATTTTATTAAAATAGTGGGGGAGGGGGAATTTTTAATGTATTTAACGTTCCTTTTTCGAAAGAAAAAATGTTTCCATGTCTCATTCAAAAAACTAGCTTACAAATTTGCTTGGAATATGGCTTTAAAGCGTCAGAGGAAAGATATAACATTTTGTCCAAATTTAGCTCCGAAAATTAGTTTATCAAACCAACTTAACTTTCAAGGTAACACGAGTCATTTTTCAATATGGTAAACTGAATTTAAATTCATCAATCAATTAGTACATAATAGGTCAGAAAAGAATATTAATTCGTTAGTGCATGATCAGGCTTTATAATAAAAAAATTGATTAACAAGATGAAACATAACAGCATTTTACTAAAAAAAGCTCAAAATTTATCTCTCCATTAGGTTACTCGCTAAGACTGATTCAATTAGTTTTGTATTTTTTTAATCGCATTACACCCTAGTCTTTAAAATCCGAAAAAATAATTGGATTATGAGCTTACGTTATTTTACAATCTCGGTGTTTTCCCCCCTTTAGTCCCATGTAATAATATTTTGTATCGCTAGGGGAATTTTTCTTTCCCTTAAAAAATCTCCCCAAGAAAGCATCCTCGATCAATTTTTTTCGTGCATTAAATGTTCTGCGATTTATTTAATAACTAGAAATACCTGCACGGCGATGCCCGTGCAGTAAATGTAAAGAAAATCAACTGAATGAATTTAAATTTACTCCAACCCTCTGAAGTAAAATTTTTACACTGCTCAACATTGAAAATGTAACACCAAGAAGGAGTGGTCAGAAATTCATGCAAATTTTACCGTAGACGCACGTCACTGAGTTATGCGAATGATATGAAATGCGCAGCTCTCCGACGCACGTGAAGTAAGATATAAGATAATGAAGTTGAAAAGTGGGCTATGTTCATGTTGGTTTTTCTGCCAGACTAATTATCGGAGAAATTTGGTTTTGTCTCGAAGGATACGTGTGATAGGAGGAAATGCCACGCCGTCCTCAACGAAGACACTTCCAGCATATAGACGACTTTACAAGGGGTATGGTGATCGGACTGAGAAGGGGAGGTTGGTCCATACGTCAAATTGCAGCTGATACCCACATGGATGCAAGCACTGTGCATCGGCTGTGTCGGAGATGGTTGGAATGAGGAAATGTAGCCACATTGAGGGGTGCAGGTGCAGCCAGAGTGACGTCAGACCGCTTGGATCGACGGATTCACCGACAAGCTGTGGCGGACCCGCAAGTCACTTGTACGTCGATTCTGCAGCACGTGCAAGGTACCCTGTGTCGACCAGAACCATTTCCCGTCGACTGGTTGCACGTGGCCTGCAATCACGGCGCCCGCTAAGAAGACTGCCATTGACCTCACAGCACAGACTCCAACGTTTGGAATGGTGCCGGACCAGAGCGACGTGGATGGCAGAATGGCAAACCGTAGTGTTCTCAGATGAATCCCGCTTCTGTTTGTCCAGCGATAGTCATCGCATACGTGTGTGGCGTCGACGTGGAGAAAGATCGAATCCGGCAGTAACTGTGGAACGCCCCACAGCGCGACAACGTGGCATAATGGTTTGGGGCGCTATTGCATACAATTCCGTATCACCTCTAGTTCGTATTCGAGGCACTATGACGGCCCAACGATATGTAGATAATGTACTGCAGCCGGTGGCAATCCCCTACCTTCAGGGTCTGCCAAATGCAATTTTTCAACAGGATAACGCCCGGCCTCACAGTGCTCGAATCAGCCAACATGCTCTACGAGGTGTACAGATGCTTTCCTGGCCACCATACTCTCCTGACTTGTCACCAATCGAACATGTGTAGTACGTGATTGGACGCCGTTTGCAGAACTTGTCACTGCCTCGTTCAGAGGACGAACTGTGGCAAATGGTTGAAAGGGAATGGAGTGCCATCCCTCAGGACACCATCCGCAGGCTTATCGACTTCATGCCTAGACGTGTTTCTTCGTGCATCGCTGTCCGCGGTTGTCCTACTTCTTACTGAGCCGACGCCGTCCTCGCTCTAAATTTTGCTTATTTATTTTGAAATAAATATTACTTATTGTTCCATGCTGTCTCTGTCTTCTTACCAAATTTCATCAATTTCTGACCACTCCTTCTTGGTGTTGCATTTTCAATGTCGAGCAGTGTATATTATTTAATTCAAATGTGCTCCTCAACCTTTTAAATTCCACTAAAAGTCCTGTTAAATTTTTAACAGTTCGTCACAAATAATTCAAAAAGACATTAAGTTACCGAAGATCCAAATTTATACCACAATGTAACTTCAGTGTCGAAAACGCATTTTTTTAGTGAATGGACCCAGTCTATCAGTTTTGCGTATAGAGTTGAGATTTGAAAGTTGACTAAATTTGAATAATTAATATCTACTGTTCGAAATAACGGTGAGGAACATGAAAAAACTTTTCTTTTTCAACCCCCTCCCCCCCCTTTTCATGCGATGTATAATAGGGAGTATGGGAAAGTTTTCTCCGTCAGTCAGGAGGAAATAAACGAAAAAAAGAGACTAATTAATTAATTTAGAAATAACTGATTCGAAATTTAAAGTTCGGCTTTCGAGATGCAGATCACGGGGAAAAGTTCGAGTTTTGTGCGAAGTTTCAGGTCTGTAGGTGTTATGGGGGCCTCTAGCCATCGGTTACAAACACTATAAGGAAGAAAAATATTCTTTTCAGATACGTGGAATGGCAGTAAGGCTTTTGGAACAACATGGGTACTCATATTTTGCGCGGATGCTTTCACATTGTTCTCATATTTATAATACTAAACTTTCTTAAGACACTTAATAGTAAAAACTGATGAAGATATCTTCACTTTAAATATTGTCTAAGATTTTAAATATAAATTTTGAAGAGGGCGTTTTGACATTTCTTTGAAATCTTTTAAATTTCAATGGCAAAAATATCAATTTCTGCGTAGTTAATGGTTAAAAATACAGTGCTAACGAAATATTAAAATATTCAATAACAAGGTTCTTCAACCAAGAAACAAAAATAAAAATGTCGGTATGACACTGCTATTTCCCTCTTTTCGGGATATCACAGTTCACAGATTATACTGTTGCGCTTATATTACGACCGCATGCAGTTTTTCTTTGCATATTAAACTTCATTTATAGGTAGTAAGAAGAATATTTAATCAAAAAAAAATGTCCTAAAGAACAAAATCTTACATTTCTGTTTTAGGGAAAAAATTCAATCGAAACGATATTTAATTAGTATTGGGGAAAATATTCCCTCTAGCCTCATTGATAATTCTTCAGAATCGATTTAAAGGCGAGTCCAAATTTTCAAATCGAAGCAACGGAAATATTCATGCTGCCATCTGGTGAAGATATATCAAAAAATATTCTGATTTCCATATTTTTTCCGCATGATTAACCTTTTTTTGAAATTCATTTTTCTACCCTTTTTTCCTACTTTTTGACGCAAAAATTATTTGAATAAAAATAATTCATAGTTTGGGGATCTATTTAAAGTATGGAGTATATTTCTTGCACCTTGTTAATTTGTACTACTGAAGGGGGTATAATACACATGGGAAAATTCTTTCAGCCAAAACTCCCAATTCAACTGCAACTTCGACTCCACAGTCAACATCCCCCAGAAAATATCCGTGTGCAATGCTATTTTTGACAGGTAGTTGAATTTAAAGTTGAAGTTGCAGTTGAATTAGGAGTTCGGTTGAACGAATTCTCCTATGCGGGATACTTCCTTTGAGCTGTGTTCTTTCTATATACGGGTGATTCTACAAAAATGAGCAAATCTGTGTTCGTACTGATTGCTCTTTTTGTTTTTAATTAAAAAAAACTCATTTGAGAATATTTTTATTCGTCTTTTGTTCGAAAATTCTGATTATCAACAATGTCGATAATTAATTATTTATTATTCATTTATACTAAGTTCTGACGGTATTGGAGTCGACATGGCGACGAAAAATAAAATAATACATTGAAATGTCATCCACATGCCCTGTCCCATAGTTGTAATTTTCACAATCTATGGAATCTAGAATGAAAAAAAAGTGATTTTTTTTCTCAAGATTTTTTTTTATTTTTTAACGTGTATGTGTGCAAGACGTAAATCACAAAAAAAGCAAAATAATGTAAAAATAATGCCTCTAAAAATTTATTTAAACTTTGTCCCAGCGATTATCCGTCATCCATATGTCTGAAAAGTACAAATATTTTTCTCTGAAATATTTTATTTCAAAATCTGGCAACACACCTTAAAATGAAGCATGAAACTTTGTTATTCCTGACTGAAGATTAAATTGGCTGTTCTTTAATTACTTTTTGATTAATTGCAACTTAAGCTCAACTTTCAATGCAAGTGTTTTTCCTCTTTGTCATTAAAATGAACGACAGAATGCAAATAAAATGTACATGTAAATAAATTTTGATAATGAATAGTCCTAAAGCTTACATTTGTGGGTTCTCATTCGAAGTTAAACCGAAAAATATTCAGATATGACTTTTTTGAGAACACATTACTTGTGTTTTGTCATTCGCGTGCCCATTTTCTTATGTCATTCACATGTCCCAACATGAGACGCGTGGATGACTCAAAGGCCGTGTGAATGGTGAATGAAGTATTAGTCAGAACTTAGTAAATTATAATAACTATGACAGTACATTGTTTAAAAATCATGTCTAACAGTTTACAGGTTAAAAAGTGTCATTAATATACCTATTGTCTTATTCACATATCCTTTGTGACATTTACATGTCCATTTTACTATTGACATGCCTTCAAAAAAAAAAAAAAAAAATGCAAAAATACAATAAAATACAAACATTAAGCTCTGCTGATGTTCTATTTTAATTATGTAACTTATAATGTACTTTCTTGATTTTTTTTTGAGATTTTTAATTTTAAATTATTTTTTTGAAAAATCTACATATTAGAAATATTCCCGTACTTGTAAAATCACCCATATACAACTATTTTTACTATGTATACAATTATTGTTTTATTTTTGGCAAGAACTGGAATTTTCTCAACAAAAAGGTTTACCAAAAAACTTCTGTAAAAAAAAAAAAAAAAAAAAAAAAAAAAAAAAAAAACACTTTTTACTTGCTAAGTACATAGTAATGATTGAAAATCTTGCATATTTAACCTCGTGTTATTACTATTTTATATTTATTATATTTTCTTACCTATTGCATCTTTTTGGAAAAGTGATACCATTTGGCGTAGCAGCATATTTGCCTGGATATTAAAACACCAAATTGTGTGGCCTAAGAAAAAGGTAAATGATTAACAATTCATCACAATGAATTAACTTTTAAACTGATGAACTTACAAGATTGCTCTTGTTGTTATTGAATTCATTTTTTACATCTCACACTGACATTTCTTTTACATTTTCTTTCCTCTCTGGAAATAGTTATAATTTTTACGTCTTTATGCGCTTAATCTCTTGTTGCCTTGCCGATTTTAGCATTTATTCAATTATTTTTGCTTAAAACTGACGTAGTTTTTTTAAAAAAACTTTACCTGTGTGTTGATTTTGCCTGAAAAGCATCCTTTAACATAGCGTTTGTTGGATAAAAATTTAACAGACATCGCCTTTTGCTTTTTTTTCATTTTTAATATGCTTTTATTAGTTTCATATGTGGGTTAGTTTGTATGTATGTATGTGACTCTGAATATACAATGTTGTACTTCATTCTTCTACTGAAGGAAACTTAGGAGTCATATGCTTTGTTCAAAAGTATGGGAGAAGTGAGAAGCAGTTCATGCTGCCATCTGTTCAAAACAAAATAAACTTTCATGAAAATATATAATAATCAAATTGATGAACTGAAACGTTATGCTCGTAAAATCTCAGGAAAATCACATTTGATATTTCAACTGTGTTTCACATACACACACATACCTATCGCAAATCGTGAGTGCGGAAAACATAATTTGACTTCTAGATGTTAAGATTAAAATTAATTTTTTCCCTGTTTTTTTACGAAATCGTGTTTCATTTGGTTCGTTAAGAAGTGGTTCAGAGAAACACCAACGCAATAATATTGTACGATGGTTGATTCAAAATTCTAAATATGCAACATTGACTTACGTTACAAAACTTCCAAGTCTGCTTTTACTCTGAATACACAGACAAATAAATATTATTTTCATACACGAATAAGTACTTTTTTAACAGTGTTTTGTTCGCACACGCACATATTTCAGTACTGTCATCTAATTTATCAAATCATCAGTCTAAATTTTCTGAATGTAGAACCAATTTGTGAGCCTCTAAAAGACAACGCTATGTGGCCAAACTATGCGTCTTAGCATCCAATCACTAAATGACAAAAATAAATTACAGTTCAATGCAAGTAAGACATTATTTTTACTGCCTTAAAGTTGAGAAAAAACCTAATTAGTAAGCAGAATTCTTTTTAGATAAAAACTGTCTTGCCTAATAACTTTATTTCACTAATTGCCTCAAGGTATTTATTGTAAGTTTAAGTCAAATCTTATATTGTATCAAGTTTAAGTCAAATCTTTTATTATGTTCCAGATAATTTCTGAATGGAAAAGATGTTGATTTGTAAAAGCTTTCATAAGCTTCAATTGTTCGAAATAGAAAATAACTACTAATTTTCCTCTCATTGACTTTTCTTTGGCATCGGTAATCAAGGCCGTAGCCAGGATTTTTTTTCGGGGGGTGTTCGAAGTGAAGAAAGTTTGTTTGAAAAAAAAATAAACAATGCAACTTTTATGACGCAATGGGAGCAAAGGCTGTTTGTACGGAGGGGGGGGGGGCAAGGGGGCACCTGCTCCCTTCACTTCCGAAAGTAAAGGGGCCCTGCCCTTCACTTTTTAGAGCGAAAAATTAACGGTCGGTTATTTACTGGGTGGATTG
>JAXGGA010014637.1:0-31502 GCA_038373865.1 Uloborus plumipes
GCAGGTAATGCGAGAGGTTTTGAAAGGCTATTGGAAGATATTTCGGACTAAACCTGTAAAAAACCTGCAGGTAATGCGAGTGTTTTTGACAGGCTTTTGGAAGGTATTTCGGACTAAACCTGTAAAAAACCTGCAGGTAATGCGAGTGTTTTTGACAGGCTTTTGGAAGGTATTTCGGACTAAACCTGTAAAAAACCTGCAGGTAATGTGAGTGTTTTTGACAGGCTTTTGGAAGGTATTTCGGACTAAACCTGTAAAAAACCTGCAGGTAATGCGAGTGTTTTTGACAGGTTTCGTTCAGGCTTTAGAAAGGCAAATCAGTCCGAAATACCTGCAGGTTTTACCGAGTTTTTTTTTAAAGGTTTTGTGCTGACATTTTTTCCTGGGAACAAACGAAAAGACTCAATTCTATTAGCAGCGCAGCTATAAATATAGAGTGTGAAAATGAAGTTCATATGATTGTTTTCAGACAACCGAAACTTAATGAGTGATTTGTGAAGATTGAAAACATAAGTTTCTGTTCAATAAAGAAAAAGCCAGTATTGTATAATTCGTCTCTCTTAACATTTATTCGTAATAAATGGAATGCTACTGTGCGCAAGATTTTCACTGTAGTTCATCTACTAACTCCACTGATCACTGAAAAAAAGGAAAAGTAATGACATTTACATACAGGAGGTTTCCGAAGCAAGTGCAACTTTTGTAATTGTTGCAAAAGTATATCCATTGAACTGAAATATAAGAGCATCTTCTGCAAAAGAACTACTTTCTCATGATTAGGGTGAAACTACGTTGGGTCGGATCTCAACCTCGAAATTGCATGCAAGATAACTCTTTTAGAAAAATAATATTCTTGCGTTACGGCATTAATTCAAATTACGACCACGAGAAAGGGCTCGCAGAAATGCACACTACGTACGAATCGCATTCGTGCGAATGAAGCATAGGCGTAATTTGGCCTCGAAAAATGGGGGGGGCAAACTTTTTGTAAGGGTTTCTTTTTTTCAATTAAAATAATGCAAAATGTACTTTTTCAAAAAAAATGATAATAATAAAATAATCATAATAAAAATAAATAAATAAACAAATAGTAATAATAATGATGATGATAATAAAATCAAAAAATCGAAAAACTTTTTACGAAATGTTAAATGTTTTAAAAACAGAACAAGGCAACAGAGACGAGAAGAGTACATCTTACTCTCTGTTACTAACCAGGAAAGTACGCGATCATGGAATAATGAATTTTTTTTTAATGAGTACCAATCAAAAGAGCATTGTAAAACTTGTTTCTGGACGCACGCGTTTTTGCCCTCGCGCCCCCGTTATCGAAATATAAGGTCCTAAAGTCAGCTAATTTTTTTTGAAAAATCGCCAATTTTAGCGAGTTATAATGAAACTGGAAGCTGCGGTGCGATTACACTATTTGCATCCAACGGAAAACTTGATTCCCATTTTTGGTCATCTGCAAAGCTTTTGAAAGACGGCTTTACAATAATCTTTTACTTTACCTGTGCGAGTTAAAGCAGAAAGCTACTATCAAGCCTATGACATGGAAAGCAGAGAGCTTTTTAAAGAGGAAAAACAATTTTAAACAACACATCAAAATTAAATTGTATCGTACTATTTGTGATTAAAGCAGGTCCCTTGTTTAAGGGGAGTCCCCCTTGTTAAGAGGCCCTTGTCAACAGGAGGTGACAATTGAACCTCCTGTTTTTTTTTAAATTATTTTGTTTAAGTGTTCGTACAATTCTGTAGTATGGGAGGGGGTATATTTAGGGTTTTTAATTGTAAAAATTGCAAATATAAATTTTTTCAAACCACTTTTCTTTTGGTGGGTCCCCTATAACTCAAAGTGAGTTCCCCTAAACATTTTTGTCAATTGCATCACTGGGTATGTAAGAATGGTCTTTCAAAAAAAAAAAATGCTCAAAATTTAATGAAAATGTGTTCAAATAAAAAAATCAAACAGGAATGAGGTGTTTCTCTGAGATATTTCGAAAAAAAAAATGTTCGCTCGAATCGAACTTGTTCCTTCAAAAGTTATAAGTGAAGACAGGGGAAAAAATTGGAAATTCGAAATTGAATGAAATATTATTCAAATCAAAAAGTCGAGTATGGGAGTGTATTGTCCTCACTGAGCTCTTTTGATTAAAAAAAAAATAAAATCGAATCGGACTATGCACTCAAAAGTTATTACGGGAGGGAGGAGAGAAAAACTGACCAATAGACAGACTGACAGGTACAGTTTCGCAGCTCAAAACCCAACTTTCATGTTTTAAATTTTTCTGTGTATTTAATTATTTTTATTAAGTTGTGCTTTTTCTTCGCTTGAGCGTTTTTTTTTTTTTTTTTTTTTCAGTGCATTAGGTCTTCTTTCATGATTTTTTTCACCTATTTTCTACTTTTAAAGAGCTAAAACTTGTATTAACTTTAAGCTAAAACTTGCATTGATTTATAATTTTGTTAGTCTTTTCCTACCCGTTGAACATATAGCAGAACTAGTAAAAGTTATTCTAGTGTTTTTAAACAGTACGAAATTAACATGCAATATGTTTTACATTTACGTTGCAGAGACTTTTCGCTATAGTGACCAATTTGTTTGAACGGCAGGGGTTTTTACAATGAATGCCGACTCTATTAGTATATTTTAAGAATGAAAATAATTATTTCCCTCTACCATTGATGTAATTTCCGACGTGGATATAATTTTGCAGCTATTGATATTTACTAATTCGTTTTCTTTTAAAAAATATTTATTTTTTCTCGATTTCAATTTAAAAAAAAAAAATGTTTTTGCTAAGAGTTGGCAGATAGTGAAACTTCTTGTATCGATTTTTTTTCAGTAAAAACTGATATCATAATCCATGACAATTTAATTTCTACCCCAAAGATTATTTCTTTCATTTTTTGTACATGAGCTCATATTAGTTGCTTTTCATACTTATTTAATTATCCCGAATTATTCATTTAGAAACACGTGCAATATATTTTAACGTATAATAATTAATACATACAACTTAGTTCAGTAAAAAAACTTCAAATAACTAAAATTCTAAAATGTATTGCTATCAATCGTAAAAAGATAAAACTTTAACTTCGTTGTAAAGTTTTCGCTCCTCTGGGTAAAGCTCTCTGCTTTCCACATCATAGTCTTGACCAGCATTCTTTATTTTAGCTCATACAAGTAAAGGGTTAACGTAAAACATCTTACTTTCTTTGCAAATGACCAAACATGGAAACGATGCGATGCCAAGCAAGCAGCGGAAGGGAGAATCTGGAGCTAGCTTCAATTTCTTGCCAAGTCTTCAAATTTGGCTCATTTTCGGCCGACTTTAAGACCCCTTATCTCGAAAACGAGGGGACGAGGGCACTTGATCTTTGGGTCAAAGACATGTCTCAGTATGGTCTTTCGAATGGTACCATTTTTAACTTTTTTCATTATTACTTAAGTCGAGTACTTTCCTGGTAAGAGTACATCTTAAAGAAAATCTACAGAGGGATTAGTTGCTAAAATTTCACATGTGAAATAGGCATTGTTCATTCATTCGGTCAACTTCTGGAAGTACATTTACTAATCTTAATGAATTCAGGAAACATAAATTAGTAAAAGCGATATTGATTTAACCATTGTTGGGAGCAAAAGGTCTTATTAGCAATGGTAACATTTGGAAGAAAAATTTTCTTTCACAAGGATTCGAAACCAACATCTTTAAAGTGTTAAAGCTGAATCAATTAAGATTCAAAAAAATTGAAAAGCTGGGTGATAAACATAGAATGTGAAATGACTCGTCGAATCGAAACTGTATTTCAACCAATAAAATTTATTGCACTGAAAAACTCAATATGTTTGGCAACAACCATTCCGTATTCCTAAACTAAAAATTTATTCTTTCAATTTTTTTTTCAACAGGTAGGTCTTGAAATCTTATCGATTTCTAAAATCAATCTCAGTTCTTACTGGTTTTTTAATCCATGCTATACAAAAAATCTCTGCTCTAAGAATCAAATTTACATACACTGAGTCATAACGTGCGCAACAAGTCAGGAATATCAAAAGCTATAAAATAAAATGTGTAATCAAAAGTTACATGTATTACCGAACAGCAAAAAGGAAATAAAAATTAGTTTAAATTTACAAATTAAATATATAAACCGTGAAAACAAGTATAAATCTGACAAAAAAAAAAAAAAAAAAAAACATATTCAACCAAGCACTAATGAAGGGTAAGGCGCCTTCCTTTCATCTCTGCCTTTGAAGAAAATGCATTGATGACAGCATCCTTATCTATTATAATGTCCCTTTCAATGTTTAATAACGCAAGGTCTGAATCTTTCTTGCCCTGTTGTGCAGCGCAGATACGTTTTGAGTCTTTTTAATGAAGAAA
Organism: Uloborus plumipes; assembly: GCA_038373865.1. NCBI lineage: Eukaryota > Metazoa > Arthropoda > Arachnida > Araneae > Uloboridae > Uloborus > Uloborus plumipes. Next base: position 4,389 of record JAXGGA010014637.1, read on the forward strand.
AGCTTCTTTCACTTGATGCGGTGTTCATTGGTATGCATAAGAAAGTTTTATACAATGTATGAAGACTTATAAATCCATTTCTTATATCGTGTTGCTTAATGCATTTGATTTTGTTTTCCAAGTTATCCGTCTCTGTTGAGCTTTTAAATATGCGATTAAAAATTTGAACTTCAGTTTTGATTTCTTCTAAATTTAAACCGTACAAATTGGAAATCAGTTCCAAACTTTGGATTCTAGGTTCATTTTCTGTCAAGACATCTGAAAACGCCACAATTGCTCAATTTCATTAATAATTACATCTAAAACTTTAAAATAATTTTCGATTCTATAGCGGTCTTTCGGAGTAGTTGTAGATTGTTTATCTCCGCCTCCTAATTTCTGGGGCACACGCTTGTGTCTTTGAATGTGAGGAGGTTTAAAACCCATAGCTGTAGAAAGATCGGAAGTAGTTTTCCACAAATTTTCAAACTCTTGATCTGTTCTAAGATTTTTTAAGATACTCTTTGTTTCCTTGATTATACGTTGTTATAATTTATTTTTGGTGACTGTAAATATTTAGACAAAATGTTAAGAGATAAAAGTAGAAAGACTAACCTATTTGTTAGAGATCTATTATCTTCTACTTGGTAACTTTTTGTCTTTGCCAAACTTGGAGGAAACTGGAGATGGATCTTCTGACACTGCAACTCTAAACTCTAGTATTGACTAGTGGCTTGACGTGCCCTGTACCCTTGTAGAACCGAAGCAACAAGTGGACTCTTTTTCCAATCAAAACTCAAAATTAGTTTCATCAGCGTATCCTAATTAACAGGGGCTCAAGGTGTAGGCGTGCATCTTTTTAAGGACAATTTTTTCGATTGGCGGGATATATGTTGCTGTGACAGATGCTCAGATAGACTAGACATTCTATTTGTTAATTAACCGGAGACAGATAGTCTGTACACGCCTCCTAGTTTTTGCGGTGTACCACACACATGCATAGTAAAGCAATAAAAATTAACTTAATTAATAATCCGACAACTGACAAAGGCAATCCGACAATACACGTACATATTGTGAAGCGATAAATAAAGTACTAAAGGTTACCGGATTACCTATAGAATTAACCCGACAAAGATAATCCGACAAAGTCAAGTAGCTGTACCTTTCCATTCATGAGAAATTATTTTTGTCTGCGGCGTCCAGTTATTCATAACTTGAGTGAAAAAATCGTGGGAAAGAGTTAGATATTCCCATACGCCTTCCATGGTGGTCTGATCTAGATCTTAGTCTGATCCATATAATAGTGGAAGAAACTAATAATAGCCAATAGCTCCCATAAATAATGATAGATGTTAAAGAACACTATCTTAACTCTTTATACCAAGATAAGCTTCAAGTCCTTCTCACAACTTTAAAGGGACTGACTTCCACGCAACCATCAAGGATCCAAGGCACCGTCAAAGCTGAAAGATTACCTTGAGCGTCAACTCAGAAGCCGGCTCTCAAGGGAATCATGCCCATCGTAGGTCAGCTTAAACTGTAGAAAACAATGGAATCAGAACTGTGTTCCGGGCTTCGGCTACATCTAAATAACTACAGCGGATTGTCAGTGTTGCAATTAAAAAAAAGGGGGAAGTAAAAACAGAGAGAGGGCTAATCTGAATCAGAGTCGAGGGGGTAGGGGGGGGCTGTACTGTAACATTTATTTTAAAAAATGTCATGCAAATGTTTCTTTACAAAATAATAAAAAGAAATTGAAAAAGAAAAACATCAATTAAATTTGCCAAACAACTTTCAAGTATCAGCTACAAGTATTGTTTTATTGTGCAATTTTATCATATTTTTTCGTTCAAATTGCTTTTTTCAAAGATACCTTAAGCAACGTAAATTAAACAGATTTTGTCTTTTCAGGGCCCCTTGTTTGACCATGTATGTTTAAGGAGGTCTAATGGATAAAATCAGACCCTATTTATTGCTTAAAAGCAGTTTCCAAGGAAAAGGGGGTGGGGCTTGCTATCAGGAAGAGAGGTTGCTTCCTTGTACCGAGACTGTCTCTGTGTTAAAAAAGTGGGAACTTGGAACAGTTTACCGGAAGAGGCGGTAAGGAGCAATGGAGTAGATAGCTTTAAGAAGGCCATTGATCTTCATTGGGGTCTTTAATTTGACTAGGACCAGCCCAGTTGGGCCCAGAGCCTGCTGCTGGTCGTCGCATTTGTATTGTATTGTATTGTATTGTATTGTGTCCCGTCTTTTCCTACAATGGTTACATTTAGGAAATTACATTTTTTCTCGTTTGAAAATAAGGTATGCATCATTTGACAAACAATTTAAAAAAAAATTTTCACTTAAAAACTAGGGGGGCAAAATAATAACTCTGCCCCTGGACCAAAAAAAGTAGGGGGGCACTTGCCCCCCTATGCCCCCCTAGATTACGCCACTGGGAACTGACAAGAATAAGTTTACTCAATAATATACTAAAGCATACATTCTATTTTCTACAAAATAATACTGCAACAAAGAACAAGGGTATAAAGGGGTAAGTACTAAAGAATTTCTTGAAAAATCAATTAAAATAAAGGAGCTTCGAATATTTATCTCATCAGCAATACCCAATCTTGTGATTGGGATGTTCCTGATTGATGGCTATAAACAGGAGGATACCCTTGTTCTTTGTTGCAGTATTATTTTGTAGAAAATAGAATGTATGCTTTATAGTATCTGTGAACTAGTATTTTAGTGAGTAAACTTATTTTTGTCAGTTCTTATCAGTTCTCAACACATGTCAATTTTGTAAAGATCAGTATGGGAATAAATTAGTTGCACTAATCTTAATTCTTCAAGCATGACTTTATATTAAATTATTTAATTATTTTGTAAATATTTAACTGTTAATAAGGTAAAATGGATTTCGATGCTGAAATTAATAGCTCTTTATCACCATGCTCAGTTGCACCAGCCCATCAAATGAAATTTGTCATAAAATATCCTGCATCAAACGAAAAGACCTCATTTCTTTTCCTGATATTCATGTGATATTCAAGAAATTCTGCAACTAAAAACAGGAGTATCCCAATCACAAGATTGGGTATTGCTTATAATATAAATATTTAGAGCTCCTTTATGTTAATTAATTTCTCAAGAAAGTATTTAGTGCTTTATAATTATGAATGCATAATGCTCAGGCATCAGAGAAATACTATTTCTTGTTTTCATCAATTATCTAATTTATTGTTCAATGATTTAATAAATTAAATTTCATGACATGTTGGGTAGATAATACATCTATTAATAAATATATCGTTATTTTTTGTTTTAATTAATTTGGCATATGGTCGTCGCGAAAAACATGCATATACTGTCAGCAGGATATCTCTTAATGGAAGAAATAACCAAAAGTAAACTCTTTTCCTGTGAATAGCTAACATATCAGTTGCTTGTTTAAAAACAAAATTAAAGTTTCTACTGCTCCCCCTTTATGAGAAAAATGGCTGCCAAGATGACCAAAAACGCATGTTTTTGCCTTATGGCTTATCTTTAAGCTTAAATATTTCCAAGAAGGAGTGAGAAATCCAAGTTATGCATTGTGTAACCATTTATAGTAAACATCTGTACACTACAAGAAAGTGAGTAAACCTTTGGTTATGTCTTCCTTTTTTTGGAATAAATTCCTCAATTTTGGCAAAATCGGCAAAATCGAGTTTTTGTGATTACAACTTCAAAGAGCCCTGTACCTTTTTTCATTATGAGCATTGTAGTATTTTTTTTCTAAATGCCTGGAGTAACTAGTTTCCATAGATATCTAACACTTTTATTTTGCATGAGTACAATTTTTTTATAAAAAATGATTAAATAACATCACTTTTTTAGTATTTTGACGTGGCGGACAAACTTTGAGGGCATGTATCTCAGAAAATAAGTGGAGCAGGAACTTAACAATTTGGACTTTTCTATGCCTCTATATGATCAACATGTGTGCCAAATTAAAAGAAAATCCGAGTTGGTCGTGCGACCAACTTTTCTTTTTTCTTGTGAGTTGGTATGGAATCACTCTTATATATTTTTTGGAGATGATTTGTAAAACACCAGCTCAAAAGTAACTTTATTTTACTCATTTACAATTTAATTAAATGCATGCATAATATTTTGGCTAAAAACTATGTGAAACTAATCTAATACATGAAATGTGCCTTGTTTGCTTATATGAAAGGCAATTAGTTATTATGTATGTCTAACTATGAAATTAGTTGTGCTTAAGTAATAGGGGCCTTGGTTTAAAAAAAAACGCCTCCCCACCACACACATTTTCTTGTTAAAACTTTCAGGTATTTTTTCATGAACTCACAATCACCCCTGATTTAAACCAAACAACCCTGGTTTTAACTATTAAAGTTTTTTAACACATACATAACATCTGTAAATAGTATTTATTTCACTTCAGTATTAATAAATATGAAATCTTTGACTCTCAGATCATATTGTATTGATTAGGAGATTTATAGGTACTGCATGTAGATAAATTCTTTTCCATATTTTCAGTAACAAATGCAACTTCCATTACTTTATAAATATTTTCGCAAAGCAAACAGTAATTCTGTTAGACTTTCACTTTCTCCTAAAAATATTTTGTTTGGAGATAATTTACGACACCAGCTCAAAAGTAACTTCATTACTGATTTACAATTTAATTAAATGCATGCACAATATTTTGACTAGAAACTATTTGAAACTATTAAAAAAAAGTGCGTCTTGTTTGTTTATGAAAGACAATAAATTATTATATATGTATAACTAGCGGTACCCGCACGGCTTTGCCCGTGGTATAAAATTAAAAGTTAATTTGTAAAAAAAATGATATAGCAAAAGAAATACCTATTTTAGTTGTAATTCAACTATAATTCTTTGAAAGTATGATATATATAAGAATTTGGTATGAACCCCACACTACTTCCTTTTTCGTGTGAATTTCTTAGTAGATGCCTTAAGTGCTAAAATAGTGCTTGGAGTGAGCAAGATAACAATTCAAATATTTACATCCCTAGTTTTCCACGAAACAATGCAAAAAAAAATGTTTTACAATGATTAATCTCCTAAATATCGCCAATTTTAACATCATTTAGTGGATTTTTCGCAAAATATCGCCAATAGCGCCAAATTGAACCCAAATAAAAAAATAATTCTGTTCGCCAAATTGGCGACCAAAAGCTTGGCAATATATCGCCAAGTGGTCGCGCCAATTCATATCACTTTTGTCTGCATTGAAATTAACACTGATTTACCCCATAAAAGGGGTAAAACACTCCCTTGGGGACATTCGAATGCAACCCCAAGGGAAGGTGCACAAAAATAAGCCAAAAGAGAAAAGAAGAACAATTTTGTTGCTCACAGAAACCAACAGAAATCAAACCAAAATTTAATAGAGGAAGAAAGTTTTCTTTCCTAACTTCAAAAACAAAATAATACATTTTCCGAAATGACACACTTTAGAAAGAACGTTGCAATATCGCAATACGATACAATTAAATATACTGAAATAGAATTAAATGCTAAATTGTAAAAATGCGTTAAAAAATCAACTTTTAATATTGTCTTTTATTATTTATTAAATGCAATTACTGCTCCAAATTGCAGTCCAACTATAAATAATCATTGCTCAATATTTGGAGCAATTTTTTCTTTTAAACTCAACTGATCCTAAACATTTTAAGTATTAGTCACAGAAATTTCGTGTATTATTCTTCATAATGATAATAAAAACAATAAACATCGACAAACATCAACCAGCAAACGATAAATTAAAAGCTAAATTCGTTCACTCAAGCCATTTACTGCAAAATATATTAATAATGAAGTAAAATATGTTTTGCAGACGATAAATTTAAAATGGTTTACTATCATGTTGTCTCTTTTTTGACCTCATTTGGTTAAAGAATTATTCCCTCTTCTGTACAACTTGTCAGATCGCCAAAATGTCTCTAAACTCACAAAAATAGTACTTATACCTTCTCTTTTCAATGGAAAAGAAATCTGTGGTTCTACCAAAGATACTCTAAAGGGAAAGATTGGACACTTCGCAACCAGTTTTGAAGTGGTTTGAGCAGGTTAAATTGAACGCCAAGATAAAATTCTAGTTTCTTGGAATTGGCGTCAGGGTTGCCAAGCTTTTTCCTCAGAATTCCAAGAAAAAGAGAACGTAGGTTGAGGCACCAAGCAGCGGGGTGGGTGGGGCGATACTAATTATCCCCCAATGTCGAATCGTCAAATGTGTGACCGCAGCTCTCTCCCTACAGTTTGTCCGAGAGATTTTATGGTCCAGCCATTGCGATAAAAGGGGAGATTACAGACAAACGAATAAGCGATCCACTCTTCAACAAGTGAGCGGACAGCGGAAAAAAAAAAAAAAACCTTTCCCAATCCCACCATTTTACTCCATCACATTAAAACGGGAATAACCGTTACGCACCAAAACAGTAAACGCCTGTACTGATTAATAATCCTTCGTAAGTAGTTTTATCAGTACAAGTTTATAACTTTATTTGTGTCGTATCGAGTACTCGGGGAAATACTCCGTATTTGGCTGTTTCCATCAGGTACTCTGTCAATACCGCGTAGTTGTAAAAATCAAATCTAATATCTTTAAACGAGCAATTCTTGTATATATATATATATATATTTATTTTTCGGATCTCGAAAACGGCTCTAACGATTTCGATAAAATTTTGTATTTAGATAGAGTTTTGGTTTATGAGTTCATCTACGTCGGCGTATTTTCTGTAAAAGCGCGAGTTTTCCCAAAAAACCCCGTTTTCTTTGTGCCTTCATTGAAAGTTTGAAAAGCTTTTATTTCGCCATTTTCTTTATGAGTACTTTCTTTCTTACTGTTTCCGTGGCGACCACGTTTTGTTTAACAATTGGATTTCATATTTAATCACATCAGCGCAAGCTCAAATTATGGTATTTGGCAACGTTAAATTGTTATTGTTTTTGAAATGTTAAAGCAAGGCTTCACTAGATAACAGGCTGTTTCATTTATTCAAAATGCATGGGATAAAAGCAGTGGTAATTGTCCACCGACATCTATTGCATTGTATGGTAACTTACATTATATAAAAATCAGATTACTTTTTACTTTTCAAGTGCGATTTCAAAATTGAGTATAAAAGTGTTATAGTTTTAAAATACTTTTTTTCCTCCTCAAGAGTGTTTAGTAAGATATTTCAGGTAAAAAATCAATAAATATGAAACTCAATTTTCTTAAAATATTAAGTTTCGAAACAAAGTTACATCTATCTAATATCTTTAGACGAGCAATTCTTGTACATATATATTTCGGATCTCGAAAACGCCTCTAACGATTTTGTTAAATTTTGTAAGAAGATAGAGTTTTGGTTTTTGAGTTCATCTACATCGGCGTTTTTTCTGCAAAAACGCGAGTTTTCACGTAAAACCCCGTTTTTTGTGGCTTCATTAAAAGTTTAACGAGCTTTCTTTCGCCATTTTCTTTATGATTACTCTTATTGTTACTGTTTCATAACAACCACATTTCATTATAACAATGCATTTCATATTTGATCACATCAGCGTAAATTAAAATTTTTATGGTATTTGGCAAACGAGTTTTGGCAACACGTTAGAATGATTGTTTTTGAAATTTAAAAGAGTTCGATCAAAATAAAGTTAGAATTGGGTGTGGGCCGCGGTAGTCCGATCGGTTAGTCGTCGGATTCGTAACCGGAGGGTCCCGGGCCGATCATATAGAGAAAGCCCAGCCGATCAAAGATCCACCGTCTTCATTAATGATGGCTGGGGGACGTTAAAAATGTTCGTGGACATAAAATCCTCCAAGTGAAACGATACCTCTGGGGGATGCTGGGCCAAGGGTTTGCTCGGCCCTAGGGCCTGGTTCAAAAACGAACAGTGCGCTCTTCAGGGCCCCATCCCGGTTAAACGACGAGTTGTGGTATGTACGGAGGGAACCTTGAAGTGTGAAGTGAAGTGAAAGTCAAAACCAACTGGAACCAAATGCGTACTGGAGAACAGGGACTCTGCATCCATTCTCATCAACCTCTCCCCCGTCTTCGGCGCCAAATGAAATGAAATTGGGTGTGATTTTACGGTGAGCATGGATTAAATAAGGTTGTGTTTTTTAAAACAAATTACGGCTGTTTTAAATGCGTAATTGCAACCAAAATCTTAAAAATGTTTTTCAAGTTTATCTAAATAAGTACTTCGCATTTTAGAAAAAAAACAGAGTTTACAAACCTCTTTTTTTTTTAACCGAGTGGGCTCGGTCCCCTGGTACTATTGTTAAATACAACAAAATTTTTACTGCAGGATCAGGGTCGGACTGGGCCCTAAAAAAGGCGCACACCCCAAGTTTCTGAGGGCGCATGTCGACGGCGGGAGAGGGGGAGGGGCGATCAATCAATGACTGAAAATATGTTTAATTTTTCTTCCACACCATTCGATGCAAATTAAATACACACAACAACAGTAATTATCTCCATATATTATTTCTCTAAGCCGAATCCTATACCCGGTCGAAACTCGCTCATTTCTTTATCGAATTGCAAGAAAATTTATGATTTTGAAGCTTATCCCGCGGGCTATTGACGAAAATTAGACCCACCCTCTAAAAAGTGTCGGTTCGTTTTTTATTCGAACTTCAATTTTTGGGCACAAAATTGACTCTATCTAGCGAAACAATTGTCGTATCGTCTCCATTTTGATTTCATTCGAAAGATTGAAAAAAATGCGTTCTTTAGAACGTTTCTCCGCTAGCGCCGCGTAACGAGAATCTCGAAAATCCACGTTTAAGCGACTTATAAGCGATTGAAGTTTGAAAAAGTTAAATTTTTTGCTCAAACGTTAAAATCGTTACATTGTTGTTCAAATCAATTTTAAATGCGACATTTCAAGCCAAGGCTTAGCTCGGTAAACCTTAATTGTAACTTTTATTGTTTCAAAATACTATGGTAGTTTTGCGATAACGTTAGTATTTAGTTTAGTAGTAGCCTTGGGTATTTGATTTTAATATAGGGTATCACTTTTGTAGTAGTTGTAAAAGTGAACGTGTCTTTGATCTCTTTGAAAAGTTGTCAGAACGACGGCAGTTGATGGCGATGTTGTGCAAACGTACAAGATTTTAAAATGCCAAGGAACAGGGTTCCAACAGGCAGACTAACAGGAAGGCCACCAGTCAGAGGGCATTCTGCAACACTGGAACAGGTCACAGAGCGAAGAAGAGAGATTCGTCGTCAAGAGCGAATACAGGTTCAGCGTAATCATAGGCAACAAGAGCTCGATGCTCGACGTCAACAAGAGCAACCAAACAACTTTGTGTCATCATCTTATCTACTTCACTTGCGTCAAGCCATCAATGCAAGAAGGCAACAGCACAAGCTTCCAAACAGTTACTGTTCTGCACGTCTTTTCCTTCAGGAATATCAAGTGGAAACTCATAGTGTTGGTGATATGGACCAAGTGTGTGTTCATTGCGCTGCAAAGTTGTTTCCAGGGGAGTATAGTGAAAATACAGCTACTATGTGCTGCCACAAAGGAAAGGTTCGGTTAGAGCCAATTGAAGTTTGTGAAGAGCTTCAAACCCTTATAGAGCGAAATGATAGCAACACTAAGAACTACCTAGACAATATTAGACGATTCAACAATGCTTTGGCCTTCGCTTCAGTCAAAGTGGACTCAATTAACATTCCTGGCAGAGGTCCATATTGTTTTAAACTACATGGTCAAGTGTACCATATGATCGGGAACTTGCAACCTCCGGCAGGGACTACACCAACTTACGCTGGACTTTTCTTTATAGATTTCGACACTGCGCTGCAACTTCGGGCAGATAATGAAGCCAATAAAAATTGTCGTAGAGAATTAATGGTGAAATTGCAATCAATGCTTGATATGTATAATCCCTATGCACAGTTGTTTAAATATGTTAAAGATGTTGCACATAGTACACCAGATTTGCAATTACAATTCACTACTACCAATTCATTCCACCATGGAAGATCCAACGCTCCTACAGTCAGTGAAGTTGCAGCTGTTTTTGTAACTAATGATGGAACACCGCCTGCTAATGTTGATTTTGTCATATATTTGAACGGTACTGGTCAACTTACTAAAATATCTTACTTGAACCCACATTCGGATCCAATGTGTTACTGAGAACAGCAACAACACAGTTGCAATATTATTGCTATCGTTTAGCAATTAGAGACGGTTTTAGTATCCTTCATGCGTCAGAAAAACTGTTTCAACAATATGTTGTTGACAGTTACGTCAAAGTCGAAGGCTCCAGGTTAGCTTTCATACGATCACATCAAAAAGAACTCAGAGCAGAGAACTATAAAGGTTTAATGGACTTTATTAACAGTGATGCTCAGCAAAGAGGACAAGTTGGGGGAGTGTCCGTTGTTCTTCCCTCGACCTACATCGGTAGCCAACGAAATATGCTTCAAAATTATCAAGATGCAATGGCTATTGTTGCTCAATTTGGAAAGCCTGACTTATTCGTCACATTTACTTGTAATCCGAAATGGCCTGAAATTACATCTCAATTAAAACCATACGAACGTATTGAGCACAGGCCTGACTTGGTTTCCAGAGTTTTCCATCTCAAGTTAAAATCTTTATTAAATATTGATATTTTAAAGAGCCATGTACTAGGTGTTGTGATTGGTTTTGTTTCGGTTATTGAATTCCAGAAAAGAGGACTACCGCATGCACATATTCTGCTCATTCTGTCAGATGAAGATAAATTACGTTCCGCGGAAGATGTTAACTCTTTAATATCTGCTGAAATTCCAGATCAAGAAACCGAGCCGGAACTGTTTAAAGTCATTCAAGAATGCATGGTTCACGGACCTTGCGGTGTTATCAACCGAAACAGTCCCTGTATGGAAGAAAACCAATGTGTCAAAGGTTATCCAAAGAATTTTCAGGAAGAAACTAATTTGAATGTCGATGGCTATCCGATGTATATGCGACGCGATAACGGTGTTACAATGGACGTGCGGTCATTTACTGCTGACAATCGTTGGATTGTACCATACTGTAGGTTCCTCAGTAAAAAATACCATGCTCACATTAATGTTGAAAATTGTTCTTCAATTAAATCAGTCAAGTATTTGTACAAATATGTGTATAAGGGTCATGACTGTGCAGCTCTGCGATTGCGAACTAATTCTGATGGACAAGAACAACTCATTGTCGACGAAGTGGACCTTTATTTGAACTGTCGCTATGTGAGTCCCCCAGAAGCAATGTGGAGACTACACGAACGGCTACTTTTTCAGCGCTCTCATACCATCGAGCGACGCCCTGTTCACTTGCCTGAAGAACAAATGGTTTATTTTCAAGCCGGACATGAAGTTGACGTCAACCATGACAAGGAATCTAAACTCATGGCATTTTTTACATTGTGCAGAGAAAATATTACCGCCCGCCAATATTCGTACCACGAAATTCCTAAGCATTTTGTGTGGTCAAGAGGACAGTGGAATAGACGAAAGAGAAACAGTAAATGTCTTGGACGGATATACACTGTGAATCCAGCCGACATCGAGAGGTATTATCTTCGTGTCTTACTTTTGCATGTCAAGGGACCACAATCTTTTGAAGATCTCCGAACAGTTGATGGGACAAGGTGCCATTCTTTTCGACAAGCAGCAGAAAAATTACATTTAGTCATTAATGATGCAGAATGGAAGGAATGCTTACAAGAGGCTGTCGGCCACCAAATGCCTACGCAACTCCGATGGCTGTTTGCCATCATATGCATATTCTGCGCTCCAGCCAATATTCCCGAGTTGTGGTCAACATTTCAAGAGGAATTGTCGGAAGATTTCTTGAGACATTATACACCTCCCGAAGCACACAATCGCACACTGCTGGAGTTGGAAAAGATTTTTAAACAACACAACCAATCTTGTGAAAAATTCAACTAGCCAACCGCTGTTGTGATAGTTGAACGAGATCCACCTGAAACTTACAACGTGCAAGCAGAACGTGTAAACGGCAATGTTGCATACGAAAAGTTGAACGAGGAACAAAAGGCAATAACCGATGAAGTCCTATATGCAGTACGAAATAGCAATCACAGTTGTTACTTCATTGATGAACCAGGAGGCTCGGGTAAAACATTCATATATAAAACGTTGTGCCACATCTTGCGAGGGGAAAATAAGATTGTGTGTCCAGTTGCGTGGACTGGTATTGCCGCCAATCTTCTACCAGGGGGACGCACATCACATTCCCTTTTCAAACTGCCAGTGCCGATCTTGGAGAGCTCGCGCTCATCAATCCGCTCTTACTCAAAGGAAGGTCAATTTCTCCGGGAGTCAAGCCTCATCATTTGGGACGAGGTTTCGATGGTACCCAAACAAGCTCTTCACGTTGTTGACAAACTTCTCAAGGAAATCATGAAAAACAACTTCCCTTACGGTGGCAAAATTATGTTGTTCGGTGGAGATTTCCGCCAAGTTTTACCCGTTCTGAGATACGGCAGTAGGACAAGTATAGTTGAGAATTTAGTTAAACGCTCCCCCTTATGGTCTCACGTTAAAACTCGACAATTAATTCAAAATATGAGAGCAAATGATGACCCAGTCTTTACAGATTGGCTACTTAATTTAGGGAATGGAATTTTAGAAATTCAAACAGAGTATCCAAATGATGCGGTACAAATTCCGAAGCATCTTTATTGTGACTACGATGCCCTTATTACCTCCGTTTTCAATGCCGTAAAAATCTGTGATGAAAATGTGAGGCAATTCTACTCTACTGCCATTTTGTGTCCGAAAAACGACGACTGTACAAAAATTAACGACCATATAGTTTCCACTTTTTTGCCTGGAGTAGAAACGGTTTACCTAAGTTCTGATTCAGTTGAAGAAGACGAAGCAGGCGGCGATCAGTTGTACCCTCTAGAATTTTTGAATTCCTTAAGCCCTTCAGGTTTGCCACCTCATAAATTGCTTTTTAAAAAGAATGCTATTATTATGTTAATTTGAAATCTTAACGCTAAAGAAGGATTAATAAATGGTGCAAGATTAGTGGTAACTAACTTGGGAGAATACACAATAACAGCGAAACTCATCGATTCCGACAAAACAGTAATTATTTCTAGAATTATACTCACTCCCTCTGATCCTACTATCCCGTTCAAACTGGTCAGGAAACAATTTCCCATCAAAGTAGCATTTGCCATGACTATTAATAAGGCTCAAGGGCAGACGCTCACAAAGGCAGGACTGTATTTACCACAACCCGTTTTTTCCCACGGACAATTATACGTAGCTTTCTCTAGAGTTAAATGTTTTAAAGATATTCATGTTTGTGTTGAAGACACATACAACCAAAAAGTAAAGGATGATCACATCATCACTTCGAACGTTGTATATAAAGAGGTTTTGTAAAAGCGCTTGATTTACTTTAATAAAAAATAACAACTCTGTATACTGATGTGTTCAATTCTGTACCTTGGTGCAAGAACAACCAATGTCAAAAATTTGATGTTTTTGGTTTTTTTATCGTAATGGGGGCAGAAAGGTATCCTCTGTTTTATACCGCGACAACACCAATGTTTTAAAATAAACTGCCTTAGCAGGGGAGCGAAACTAAGACACCAAATCTAACACATCCAATCGAGGACTGAAATCTTTGAACCTGAATAACTCAATTTTAAGTTTAGAGTTTTTTTTTTTTTTTTTTTTTTTTTTTTTTTTTGCGGAATTCCGCACGGGTCACCTAGTCCATTTTATTAGCAATGTTCGCACTTTATGGGAGACATTTTGCATCAAGTGTTAAGAACACTTGATGCGTCCACACACATCAAAAACTTAAACTCAACTGCCAAAATCTCCAGACATTTACCACGCTAGAAAAACAATGACAGTTGAAAAAGAATGTTCTCGAACATTCCAAAAGAAAACCGTTATGCCTTGCACATATAAGATCAAAACAGTGGCAGTTAGACTTCGGTACAAAGTGGAACGAACAAATTAGCGTGAACAGAAAAGCTATTTTTAGCCCAGCCAAGCATTTCTCTTTTTATTTAAACGGCAAGGAAAGTGAATATTTTGGAATCTTTTGTGATTTGCATTGCAAGATAAATAAAATCAAAGAAAGTGTGGGATGATTAATACCACAGCAACTACTACGAAATTTACACGTAAAAGGAAGTAGTGTGGGGTCCATACCAGATTTTTTTTTTTTTTTTTTACTTTTTCAATTTTGGGGGCTACTTTTTTTGCAACTTTTGTAACTTTGGGACTACTTTTTTGCAACTTTTTTATACGTTTTTGGCTACTTTTGCTACTTTTTTAATGAATTTTTTCTGTGGCGGCAACCCTGTATTCATCTTAGAGATTACATGCTGTTCTTGGCCAAATTTGAATTTAGCATACTAATATGTGTTACGGGAAAACTAGTTACACACAAATGCACAATCAAGCATTTTGCAACGTGTAGAAAGGACACAAGGTTTTACTAATTTTTCATCTATCTGACGAATTCCAATGCCTCTCTAAACCCAAAGACCTTTGCCTGTGCCCCGCCCGTCCCTCCCCCCAAAATTTTTGACGAATCGGTGCCCCGCCCCTGCCTACATGAATAGCACAAATACCGTAAGTACTCGTGTATAAGTCGATACATTTCGTCCAAAAAATGACTCTAAAATTAAGGAGGTCGGTTCATATATGCGCGGCAGAATTTCCCGAAAATTTTCCTAAACTTGGGTAAACAAACACTCAAAAATATGCACATTTTCTTGATATTAGTCCAACTCTTATAAACGCTAAAGAAGTAAATACTCGCACATTCTTCTGCAATTTCGCTTTGTCTGACACTGTGAATTAAAGACTAATTACAATGAAAGACCGATGACGCGAAAATTGCTGAACTCTTAAATTTTCTAATTTTGGTTGTGAATTAGTTTTCATTCCTATAAAAAAGAATGCAATATGGATTACAGCGCAAATTTTTTATGATATTACATAATTCAAGATTAAAGCGACAGGTGACAAAAATCGTACCCGCGAACGCGAATCCTTTACCAAAATCGCGTTGTCAAAAATGAACTTTTTCTGTAAAAAAATGAAAATCGCGCAATTTTTGATGTAAGAATGGTCAACTTTATTGCTCAGCGAAAGCTGAAATTCGAAGACGAGTTTCGCCAAAAAGTTGTATTGTTTTAATATCTATATCTCTATTTTATTTAGAAATGTAATTTTGGAGTACGATTTTTGAATGCAACATTGAAAATACTTTCTTCTTTAAAGTTAAACGGAGTCGCGATCGAATTTTTTGCCAGCCAACGCGTGACTTAGGGCCGAATTCAAGTGAAACTCCATCGCAATCGCTTCGAGGCGATAGCAATAGACCAAAATTGCAATCGCTACTGAAAGTAGAATTACGTTTGATTCGCATCTCGTAGCGATTGTAACGTTTCCCTTGAATCCAAATTTAGCAATTTGCAATTGCATTGGCGAGTTGCGTTCGTCCGTGTTTCACTTAAATTCCTGCCTTAGGGCCGAATTCAAATGAAACACCATTGCAATCGCATAGAGGCGATCGCAATAGACAAAAATTGCAATCGCTACTAGAAGTCGAATTACGATAGAATCGCATCTCGTAGCGATTGTAACGTTTCACTTGAATTCCGTACTTATTCTATTGGACCCTTATTCACACGACGTCATTTGACCTCGTCTTTTCAGCGCAAGAATCTCTTATTTCTATTTTTAAAAGTCTTTACTTCGGCAGGACTTCAAGTGAAACACGAACGATCGCTACTCATCGCAAATTCCCAAATTTGGATTCAAGTGAAACGTTACAATCGCTACTAGATGCGATTCTAATGTAATTCGACTTTCAGTAACGATTTCAATTTTGGTCTATTGCGATCGCCTCGGAGCGATTGCAATGGTGTTTCACTTGAATTCGGCAGTTAGGATTGATATAACAGGATGATGATTGACTCACTTGATGTGGAATTTTCTCTTAATAAGCGTATTTTTCTGATTAAGGCAGGGATTCAAGTGAAACAGGCGATCGCAAATTACAATCGCTACTAGAAATGAATTACATTAGAACGTTTCTTGATAAAAACATCGTGACGTCAGCGTGACGTTTGCCTATGAAAAACGAGCTAGAAAAAACGTCACAGCCTACTTGGCGAATAAGAGGAGATCGCTGAGTGCTTGTGAGCTCTTATTGGCTCCACCCGTAGTGACGTCATGCCAAGTTAAGTTGATGATAATGTAATTCACTTCCAGTAGCTATTGCAATTCGAAGCGATCGCAGTGCTGTTTCACTTGAATCCCTGCCTTAGGCAGGAATTCAAGTGAAAGAGGGACGATCGCAACTCACCAATACAATTGCTATTTCCCAAATTTGGATTCAAGTGAAACGTTACAATCGTTACGAGATGCTAAATTCTAATATAATTCGACTTCCAGTAGCGCTTGCAATTTGCGATCACCTTGAAGCGATTGCAATGGTGTTTCACTTGAATTCCTGCCTAATGGCCGAATTCAAGTGAAATACTGTTGCAATCGCTTCGGGGCGATCGCAATAAACCAAAATTCTAATCGCTACTGGAAGTCGAATTACGGTTGAAGCGCATCTCGTAGCGATTGTAACGTTTCATTTGAATCCAAATTTGGGAATTTGCGAGTGCATTTGTGAGTTGCGATTGTCCGCGTTTCACTTGAATTTCTGCCTTAGCTCCTCATAAGAAACTAGGTGAAAAGTACCATTATTTTCGTTTTCCTTCCTTTTTCTCAGAATTTTCAAGCAATCCTAAGCAGATACAAACCCAACGCATGTTCATAAGTAAAATTAATGGACGAGAAAAGTGTGACGTCACTTCCGCCGAGCTGGTTCACTAACATCGTCCTCTCATTTCTTCCCCATGTTATTTCTACGGAGATTCGAGTGAGGTCTAGTTTTTGTCTAATTTGAAGAGTTTAATCTTATTTCTTAGCTTGGAAAAGCACTTCTTCGAATTCCAGGTACGTTGAAGTACAAAATGCACCCAGTTTGTTGCTGATTTCGAAACGTATTTATTTTTTGAGAATTAATTAAAGTTTGTTTACGTTTTCGCATGCTGATATACCGAGCCATCATTGCTGAACGTAGTATTATTGTGATTATACGTGCTATTCATTTCATACAAACTGGTTGAATTGCTGAAACTATTTCCATCTAAAATGAGTAAGGGTCATCAAAATAACCGTATGCCATGATTTTTATGTGTTCATCATTTTTATGTGTTATCCCCCCCCCCCCGTTTTTCAGAAAACAGAAATCTTAGTTGATGTTCGAAGAACCGATATTTTCTAATGTTACCTCATTTGAAGTGTTAATTCAGCTATTTTTTTAAAAGTTGGTTGTGATGTAAATTGTTGTGTTTTATAGTTCGTGAGCGCATCATATATGCAATTTGCGTATCAAATATTTGTTTTACCATCGCTGTTCCACGTAGTGTTGCTATTGTTTTTCACGTTGAACGAAGTTCATACGCATTTTCCTCTAATTCAAAGTATTTACATCATATTCTATAAGTTAAAGTCAAAAAGTAAACCGTTTTACAAAAATTTTTTGAAAAATCTTCATGGTGAGAGTTGATGCATGTTTGTTTACATTCGTTTGATAAGTATCCTTTACGTTACTTCTTATAGTCTGCTGGTATTAGTTTCTTCCTATAATATTATGGTCATAAATTATATTATTTTATTCAAGATAAGTAAAAGCAATAAAGGCAATGTGCATGCCATAAACTTTTGATTTTCCATGTTCCGTGCTGTCATGCTATTAATTTTCTCTGATCACTAATCGCTGCTGGTTTTCTTTATTAAAAGTTAACATTGCAATCATATTGGTCAAGTTACAAAATACATCATACATACTTTCTCTGTTTTTAAGAATAAGATTCGATTGCATTAGCTGAACCTATTTTTACCTATATGTATATATTCCCTCTGTTTTATCAATGTGGTGTTGGTGTTATTTTCTGCTTTAGTTAAACTATTGATAGGATTTCATTTCAAGATTTGAGTCATTGTGCGCAGTGGCGGTCTTGCCTTAATTTAGTGGGTGGGCTTGCAATTATATGTTTGCCCAGTAATGCTTATACAGATAAAATGAACGAAACAACAGTTAGTATACCGATGCTGAGCGATGTACAATAAAATATTATTGTATCCAATTAGTAAAAACTTACATTGCAAAATTATCTGATTTGATTTGATACATAGGTTTTATATTTTAAATGCTACACCAGTCTTAAGCGATCAATGTAATAATGATTGCAGCATTTTGCCTAGACGATAGACTTTCTTTTTCATCACTAACGTTAAGCAAGCTAGCTCTCATAATTTTGCCATTTTTAGACAGTGGAAATATTTATCACATCAGAAGTGTCACTCCTCAAGAGAGGCGGCACATCTTCTCAAACATTACGAGACTATACTCAAAAAGAAAAACAACATTTATGACTAAAACCCTCTCTCCGGCTAAAAATTTCGACAATCTGCACCATGACTTTCTAAAAGCCTCTATCAAATTAAGGAAAGCATAAGGTAAATGACTAGATATGGGCATGCGTACAAGATATTTTTTTAAAATTTAGATACAAATGTTGCAATTTCAGTTCATTGAAAAACAAATTCTAACGTTGTTAGAACTTAAAAATCTCACTTTTATAAATCAGCGTAAATAAATCACAAATTTTAGGTAGAAAGTACAGCAAATAGCTCTTTCTAGGCTACAATGGAACCTCTTCCTCAGTGCAAAAAGCTCAGCACACAATATGAAAGCTGTGAGAGAACTCTTACAGCTTTCATGTTTTTAGAGCTGGGGGAGGGGGGGAGACTACTTCATTGATATTTTAGGGGAGTTAGAGGCCCCTCTTTGAACGACCTTGGTCCTGGATATAAATGTAATTATGATTCGGCTAAACAGATGTAGAATTTAGAGCTTAAGAATACTTATTACTTCTCCAAGCATTTATAATGTCACACCCGGCAGGACGATCAAGTTCCTAGAGTTCATACAATACTTACAATACTTTTTAATATTTTAGCACAACACTGGGACAAATGAGATTAAAATCAAAGTCAAACTAATAGGTACCAAGAAAATGGCAAACGCCCTGCAAATCAAAAACAAAGTCTTCACACAAAAATTTCGAGAAAATTTTACAGTTCCCAAAGCGCGAATTAATAACTAAAATATGCATGGATTGTATTAAATAGATGAGGCTGGGGGTAATGTGAAACTGGCAATCTCTATGCCCGTTAGAAATAGGTGTTGAAAATGAAAAAAGAAACACACAAAAAAAAGATCAAATGTTATAAAAATGAATTTAAAAAAAAAAAAAAAGTGAGGACCGCGAAGTGAAAATAGAATAGTTTTCTCCCTAATACTGTGACCAGACATTCTCTGCCCATGTACAGTAACAGAACACTTCTCTCTCTTTCCCTCTCCACCGCTTTGGTTGCGGACAAAAGGAAATCTTGGGCACGAGGAGAAAGTGCCCTCTTGGCAGAAATTACAAGGGGTGTAATCCAGGGTTGGGGTTTTGGACGTCTAAAACTGGTTTTGGACAGGACAGGTGGGTTTTACTGTCCAAAACTGCCGAAAACTGTCCAAAAGTGTCTTAAACTGTCTGAAGCATGGCAAAAGGGTTTTAAGCTGACTAATTTCTATTAGCTGTAATATTGATAATACATACATCTTAGTTTCTTAGTGTTAATTAGTTGTAATTAATTAAAATTTGACAATATTTAATTATATTAGTAATTTTAATTATACGTTAAAAAAATGAGCAATTTACTCATAACTCCACTGCATAAAAATTTCATAAAATAGGAATTGGTAGTACTGTTAAAAAAACTCTTGAAGCAGATAATTTGTACTACTTTTAAATTTATTCCTAACACTTTGTGAAATAATTAAATATTCAGTAAATGTCGCTGTAACATTCTCAAATGTTGTGTATCTTTTTAATTAGTTGCAAAACTGATTTTTTGCATTTAAGTCGATTATTGTACCTTTTGAACAGCCTCATTTGCATCTATATTTAAAAGAAGTTTAGCTAGCATTAAAAATAAAATAATATAAACTTATGAGAACTAATTAATTTTTTAATGAAGAATAGTAACTTCTAAGTAGCTAGATAAGTATCAGCTGAAAATCTTATATATGTTTTTATGTACATATTTAAATGTTTACATTAAATAAATTAAGTCTTAACTTCAAGTGTAATTTTGTGCTTTTGATATTTGTTCAAAACATAAAATTGTACTAAAAATGTAGTTTTGGACAGTTTAGGACAATTTTGGACACATGGGTTTTGGACAGGACGGTTTAAACCGTGGTTTTTACCGTTCTGTCCAAAACCCTCCCAACCCTGGTGTAATCACTTACCGATCTTCTTAATCCAGCCATTGTGATTGGCTAAAAGCGGAGGTGCGCCTTGAGCCGCCGTGGGCCAAGGCGATTTGGCCCACGTTCGTTCAAAGCTGGGCGAAGCGCTAAAATTGATGGAATTTGAAAGCTTTCTTTTGCTGTATTAGCAATGTTCGGGGGGGGGGGAGGGCGCTGAAGGTTGAAAATACGCTTTGTGCCCTATGTTTTTTTTTTGAACTGAAATGCAAAATGATATATTTTAACTATGTATTTCTTTTCTTACAATTTTTCTGGGTGGGCCCGGCCCATAGTGAGGAGCCTCCCCTGATTGTGCGTATTTTTTACCGAAAAATTGATATCTGACTTTAAAACATTTCAAACAGAACATCTTTCACGAAGTTGCACAAATTGAACTTAGTTTTGACAGTGTTGTTGAAAATGACTCTTGGATTTAAACTGATTTCTTTTTATTAGGAACTAGCAGTACCCGCACAGAGCTGGCCGTGCAATAAATGTAAAGGCTCTTGAATAAATTAAAAATGTGACGAACACTCTGGAGTAAAATAGTTATTTTCTTTTATTCAAACTTACTTCACAGCAATTTAAATTCCAGTAAAAGTTGGAGTTTACACATGTCGCCAAATAAATCAAAAATGCATTAAACTACCGAAAACATTAAAAGTAGGATTGAATTGCGGTAACCGGGTCTCGGTGATTAATATTTCATTCTGGCAACTCGCTACCTTCTTAGAGGCAGAAAAATATTTTTCGATTTAAGTAATCCTACAACCACGGAGTCGAAAGAAGGAGAGAAATGTTTTACGGATGCGCTAGTTTGAAAGTGGCAACGAATTCTCACCACCACCAGAGGACGCTACACGACAATCCCTCCCAATTTCCTACGGGAATCGATGTAAATGATACTGAATCTGTCATCTTTTTAAATGCTGCTATGGAAAAGAAAAAAAACATTTTTCAACTGGATTTTGGTGTAAATCTTCGATTGACATTATGAATTAAATATGATTTTCATCCATATAGGTGCCATATTCTTTGAGAAATAGGTTTAATCGAATGCACTTACCAACTTGCCAAATCTGACAGAATCTGTCATTTTGTAAAGACTGCTGTTGGCAAGAATTTTTTTGTTCAACTGGATTTTGGTGTAAATGTTCGATTGACATTATAAACTAAATATGACTTTGATCCCACTGAAATTTTGCCATATTTTTTAAGAAAGATGTTTAATCGACCGCATCTAACATGCTAAATCTGACATATATGCGATTGTATGCGACATTTTCTTTGCATTGTACGATGTCATTTTTGCTAAGAATCAGCTCTCTAAATTGTTGATAGTAAATTAAGCATGTGGGAAAACTGTCGAATCACCTGCCGCCATATATTGTTGTTGTGCAAGCGTGTGAATATTGTGTAATTTTCTTTTTATACTCTAATTAATCATTTAATATTTTCAGGACCACCTGCAATGAAGAAACGGTTCCAGTACAACCAGTCAGTCCCAGGCCAAGTAGTATTGCATCTTACTCATAAATGAACTGTATGCAAAACACAAAGTAATTAGAGACAATTACAGAGTACACAAATCATGAAAAGAGCAAGAAGTGTTTTCTTGGAAATTAAAATTATTTAACTTTAGCATTCCAGAGATTTAATAAATGCAGCGGCATACCGCAATGCAAATTTATAAATACCTTGTTTGTCTTCTTTCTCCCGAAGTAATCATGGTCGGATTGGTAGAGCGCGCAGCCAATTCGACTTGTGATTACTTTTGTAACTCAGGGCTCAGGTTCGAATCCCGGAGCCGTGGATCTTCTGCGGAGGGACTCCATGAAAATTAGCGGCGGTGTTGCTAGATATTAAAAATCTAGACAAACACCTACGCCAATCATCGGGATTACGTCCCTTTATTAACAGTTTATAAACACAGCATCTGGAAAGAAGAGATGTAAAGAAACAAATTTAACAACAATTACAAATTTCAACACATAAAACAGGTGTATAATTAATGATTATTTTGAAATAATCATATTTATGCACATGTTATAAAAGCATTTAATTACAAAGACATAAAAGGTTATTTTTAATAACCGTCTTTATGCATTAAAGTAAAAAAAACGTCCGTCGGATAGGATATTAAGTAGTTGAAAATTAAAATTAAAAGTGTAAACCTTAGTATAACTTAACAAATAGTATGAGCATAAATTGCAATTTAACAATAAAGACAATGTCCATCAATCTTCTTCCATATCATCAAAAGGGATATCCTCATCAAATAAAATATCCGGATTCAAGAGTGTTTCTCCTTTAGCAACAAGCTTTCCCTCACCAGCAAAGAAATTGCTGATATACGATAATTTGACAACACTTTTTCTCGACATTGTATTGAATCAAAATCCTGAAAGAAAACAAAAAGTTAGGATTTTGTGAAATTCAACTTAATGAATTTGTATATGAAACTGACTGTTTGAAAATCAATAAAATTTGATATTTTGCGGCACATTAAACACATATGGTAGCATGAAAACATGATACATTCTAAAAATCCGGGGCTGCTGCCGATGTTGCATACAAGGGCAATTTGCCACCACTAGCAAAATTAATTGCACAAAACAAATTAGATAAGTGTTGGTAAAAATTAAATTGATATTTAATAGGTTTTGGCTTGAACAATGGGAGTGGCATAATGGCAAGACAGCAAGCTCTGTACAACAGAATATGACATTTGATTAAACACTTTTGATTATCCGTAGACTAGGATGACATGGTAACTGCAGACAAATGAATACCATCGACAAAGTTTAAAAAATAATGCTGGTGTATAAACACTAGATCAAACATTAAAATTATAGATAAAAACTATAAAATTGAGTGCAAAAAAAAAAAAAAAACTGCATGAGCTAAACATAGACAAAAACACTCATGCATTAAAAAAAATAAATAATCACTTATATTAGTACATGCCTTGAAACTTTATAAAAAAGTTTATTACTCATTTTATTTAAATTTTAAAATATATTAATTAGTGATTGTAACTTTTTCAATAATATCTTTCACGAAGCAAAATATTGTTCTGCTCCTCAAAATAATTAGTTTGTCAAAACGAACATGAGCTGTTTCGTGGCCGACTCAACGATGTGCGCAAGCTGGGCTAAGTCAAAATGGGTGCATTCAGTAAATCCTCACTAATAAAGAAAGTAATAGTATGAAACATCCGTAGATACTCGGAAGTTTACAATATAGAATATGGTAAAATAATCATACATATAAAATTATTGTTATTAAGAGGTAAACTCAAAAAAGACAAAAACGAGAGTTTAAGAGACGAATATAATCAAATTTCTAAAAAATATAGAAACTTGCCAGTACATTTTTAGTACTAAAAATTTCAGTACTCTGTGTAAGACATCATTAAAAAATCTTTCCGGTTTGCAGAAAACACTCGTTCGCATTAATTTTAACAGTAAGGGCGCTTTTCCACTAGACGATACGACAACGACGAAAGTCGGACGGTAATACTGCAACGATAAGTACCATGTCGTGTCGTTTATAGCACTGTTTTTCCACTCAAACGATATCGTTTCTCCGAACGGGTCATTTTCCACCTCATTTCATTTCGAGATAGCATTGTGCTCACACGTATATTATTATGGCTCCTCCATTTAACAGATTACGACTGTTATATTTACTTTACCTCCAGAAAAAGAAAACAGATAAAAATACGATATTGAGTGCATGATATTCACAACTTTATTACATTCTCACCTTGTTTACTAAGAAGGGAACGCATACTATCCGCTGGAATCACAGAGCGAGAAATGGCGGATCTAATCTCCAAGAGCGCTAATACTCCCAAAGGGTTGCCATAGAACTTTTTTTAAATTTAGTCCACAGTTCGCCATGATGTAGTTGGTCGTCGTAATATTGTTGTTTTGTTTTGTCTTCGTAATTGTAGCGCTCTTTAGTACTAAGCGAGTATATTCCCATTTCGTTATAATGAAGAGAATTCGTTAATAAATATGTTTCGTTGTCAATCGTCTCTTCGTTGACACCATCGCTTCTAGGCGAATAGATTCGCCATTTATCGCTCACCGGCGCCAACACTATCAGAATGAAAATTTGAGTTTTTTGTAGCATTAAAAATCGTCTGAGCAACAATAATGAAACAAAATACCAAATAAAATGAATAAAATTGTTTTATTGCTACATCTTTTGTTTATCGTCTGCAAATTGAAGCTTATATTTATTAATACAGAAATGTCGAATTTAAACGCCATTGCTATAGTTCGAAGAAAGTAAACAGATGTATGAATATCGTCCCGATTTTAAAGGCGAGACGGATGCCATCCGACACAATGGGACGACAAACGATAGCGTTCGGTCGGATACGGCACAATCGTCCTGGAATCGGGAGATGGAAAAGCGCATAGCATATTTTAATGCATTTTGCGTGCTCCAATGTCGGATGACGACAATCGCTTACGATTTGTCGTTGCCGTGTCGGTAAGTGGAAAAGCTCCCTAAATATAACTAACTACATTTTTCTTATTGTGGAAAAAATAGGTGATCTCATGGACTAGGTTATTTCGCGGAACAACGCGAATAAGCATAGAACATGTGCGATACAGTAAACATGAACAAAAGATTATAGCATGCATATCGCATTTTTTGTTTCGACTTATATTGAATCATAACAGTAAAATTTATGGCTATTAAATAAAAGGAATAATCTCGTGCCAGCAGACTAAAGGGCAAGGTCAAACCAAGTAACGTACAGGATATTAGTTCAACGAATGTAAACATTTATCAATTCTCAAAATGTAAATTTCCGAAAAACGGTTTATTTTGTGACTAACTTATAGAATATGAATGTAAATGCTTTTATTTGGAGGAAAATGCGTATGAAATTTGTTTAACGTGAAAAACAATAGCAACACAACGTGGAACAATGCGCTCACGAACTATAAAACACAACAATTTACATCACAACTAACTTTTAACATGCATATTAAAATAAAAAATAACTGAACTAACACTTCAAATTAGAGCCGCTCTTTAAATGAGGTAACATTAGAAAATATCGGTTCTTCAATCATCAACTAAGATATATGTTTTCTGAAAAACCGGGGGAAAAACATATAAAAATCATGGCATACGGTTATTTTGATGACTCTTACTCATTTTAGATGGAAATAGTTTCAGTAATTCAACCAGTTTTTATGAAATGAATATCAAGAATCTTACTACTATTATATATGCGAAAGTTTGTATGGATGTATGGATGGATGTATGGATGTTTGTTCCTCTTTCACGCAAAAACTACTGAATGGATTTTAATGAAACTTTTACCATAATGTAGCTTACACATCAGAATAACACATAGGCTATAAATTTTAACGATATTCGAAAAAGTTCGATCAGTAGCGCTTTTTTCATTCCAATTTAAGCACATTTTTCGCATAAATCCGCGAAGGCTTCCAGCAAACTAATTCAGTATTTAGTGTATCATCTCAACTCCCTGTCGCAAGCTAAAATTGCGAGCATCATTTCTTCTTTCCGTATTTAATGTTCAAATTTTTTCTCAAGTCAAATCATGAAGGTTTTTCTTCCAGCTTCATGGGGAATATCCAGGCTTTTACCAGGATTTGTATTTAAAACGTTTTGTAGTCTTAGTTGTGTAAGTAGAATATTTATCCTTAAGCAATGTGTTTCTTAATGTGCATTGCTGCGTGAAAATATTATTTTTTTAGAATAAATTGTATTCCTTTATTAGTAAATTGTTCACTGTATCAATTATTTTCACAAGTTTCTTAAATTTGTCGGTCCTGCTTAATCGGGTAACGGATAAAAAATACAATTTTACGGTATTTTTAAAAATTTGTTTGCGCTGACTGAGCGGGTACTTACAATTGGTCACTTAGAATGCAATCGAACAGGTATCTTGCCGAATTTGTTGCAAGAATATTATAACTAAGATTATGGGTAATTTTTCAACGGACGCCAGTTTTGGCGCCAAAGACTATGTAATAATACTGTAAACAATGTTTTTTGTTAATGGCAACAGTTATTGATGGAATGAGGACTTCATGATTTGAACGACGCGAGACGGATATTAAGAAAATTGGTTTTCAAGGTTATGTTGTGTGTTTCTAAGTCAGTGTTATGTATTTTCGATGTTTTACGAGTTGTTTAAAGTAATTACGTTTAAATAAAGTTTTATTAGTTTACAATTCAGAAGTGGGATTCGCAAAATAGTCAAAAAAAGGCAGAAAGTTATTAGAAGGAAGTATGGCCTATTTATCAAGAGTACGGAAACGAGACTTGCAGTATATTGCTTCAGAGTTAGGGGAAGTTGACATAAAAAACTGTAGTATAATACTTTTGATCAAAGTTATCTTAGATAGCGCTAATTACGATGAAGAAATAGTTAAGGGTATCATTTCGACCTTAGAAGCTGATCGACTCTGCGAAGATGAGCGAGAAAAGCGCCAACTTGAAAAGGAAAAGCGCCAAGAAGAAATAGAGCGAGAAAAGCGCCAAGAAGAGATAGAGCGAGAAAAGCGCCAAGAAGAAATAGAGCGAGAAAAGCGCCAAGAAGAAATAGAGCGAGAAAAGCGCCAAGAAGAAATAGAGCGAGAAAAGCGCCAACTTGAAAAGGAAAAGCGCCAAGAAGAAATAGAGCGAGAA
>JAXGGA010014638.1:0-31500 GCA_038373865.1 Uloborus plumipes
TGTGTACCTGCAGTAGAAATTTGAAAGCATTTCGTTGAATAGTTTTCTTTTTATTCACATATTTGTCATTTGACTAAACTTTTGCATCGCAGTGGGGCCATTCCATGAAAAGTGAAACCAATTGGTCAAAAATTCATATTGAAGTTATGTTGCTATGTTATGCATCATTTTAAAGCTTAAGATGTATATTTTAAGAATCCTGCATTGGTTTTTTGGTGAGAGTTAGAATAATACTTGTTTTCTTAGTTGGAAGTACGATATTCACGAACTTGTAAAAATCAGAAAAAAGAACACATTTTCAAATGCATATTTCCCATCGAAAAATAAAAACAAAAATACTACTTGTAGCACAATTTTAACTACTAAGACGGTACTATAATAATATGCATTCATTAATTTCTTTTGAATTGATCTAAGTGGTGTAATTGAAGTTTGAAAAAAAGAAGTTTGATGTTACGTCTGTAACAAAAAAGAAGCAAAAGTTGTCATTACGTCCTAAAAAATCAAAATTAAAAAAAAACCCTTAATGGTCCTTTTGGCAAATTCTTAGAGTAATTGCCCACCATAGTTAAAAATATTGCAACTGATTTAGTTTTTAAATTAATGCTGTTACAGACGTAACATTTCGGACATAACAAATGGCTCTATGTTACGTCCGTAGCAAAAGTAAATTTCCAATTAAATAGGTAAAAAGCACAGGATGAGCAATACATGTATATAGCATAATATTGTACTAGTACTAAAGTATCTGGTATTCTGATTTTGAAATTTTTAATTATGTCGGCATGTAATTGAAATTTATTTCTTAAGATTAATAAAATACACATATGGTATAACTGATTATAATTTATACCTCAACTGGCATTTTTTTGCTACGTTACATGGAAAGGGAGCTGTGGATGGAGTTGGGGGTATGGTCAGGCACCAGGTGTGGCAGAGAGTAAGATCTAGAACAGCATTTGTCAACGACGCTCTTTCCTTTGTTCAGTGTGCTGCAAACTCCATTGCAGAAAAAGTTAAAATTATTTATGTGCCCCAGGAAAATGTTTTAAAGCTGACGCCAAAATTGGAAGAACGGTGGGCGAATTCTCCAAAAGCCCGCGAAATGCATTGTTTTCGAACAGAATACGAAAATGCCGTTCGAATTTCGAGAACGTCGGACGGAAAAGGACACATTTTTTCATTCAAAAAAAATTATTAAAATTGACCAACTGTCAT
The DNA here is from genome assembly GCA_038373865.1 of Uloborus plumipes. Classification (NCBI taxonomy): domain Eukaryota; kingdom Metazoa; phylum Arthropoda; class Arachnida; order Araneae; family Uloboridae; genus Uloborus; species Uloborus plumipes. The sequence goes on from JAXGGA010014638.1 coordinate 1,219, forward strand.
CAACTGTTACTGTTTCCTACTTTCAAATCAGAGATGTTACGTCTGTAACAGCACTTTGTTTCGTCCGTAACAAGTTTATGAATTTTTTTCACAAATTCGGCAGTCAAAATCCACACAATCTTTATGGTTTTAGAAAGCTTAAAGTCTCTAGAATACGTATTAAAAAAAAGTTCAAAATTTCCGTATAATTCAGAGGAATATTGTAAGTTGTATGACATAGTCGAGTTTTTGCTGTTTTGTGAATTACGTCTGTATCAGGCAGTTTTTAATTTCTGTATTTTTTTGTAATTAAGCAATCTGCACGCAAATTTAATGTAGCATAAACATCATCAAGTTACACTACAGGAAAAAAATTGAAGACTTTCATCAGCCCAAACCAGAATTATTAGTGTTCAAAGTCTGCGATTGTTACGTCTGTAACGATGGAATTGCCCAGTGTAGTTCACATAAGTTATTTTGAGTTATGCTTTTTTTTTTTTTTTGAAAGTGTTATAACAGTCTTTTTTTTTAAACATTTGCACCACATTTTTTCGTTTTTCAACTTAAGTACTGTTTATAAAGAAATTTCAATATAGAAACATTTCTTTTTCATTGACACGCAAATTTTGTTTTGTTACGCAAAACAATAATAAATAAAGAAACAAAAATGCATTTTCTCGCAGTAACTTTCGCCAAAGTAGTTATCATTAAATATCATTATTTTATTATTTTCTTTCGTGAATGCGGTATAACCTGGTATTGTTAAAGAATAATGAAAATTCAAAATTTCTTTAAATTTTTTTCAAATCCCTTGATTTTTACAAAAGAAGAAATATAACTACTTTTGCCACATTATATAAACAGGTTACTTATTTGTTACATGAAAAGTGATGCATTTTAAAGCATTTTTCTATGATGATTTGAATCTTGTATTTAAAGTACAGTTAATAGTTTAAAGTTTTTTCGGGCAATTTCTTGCATTTAACATACTACATAATGGAAATAAAAGCTTCCAACGAGTTTTGAAAGTGATAAAATTTGCGAAGAACAACACGGGAAAAGAATAAAGGTTTCTCTCTCTCTTTTAACCTGCTAGTGGAGAATTATTACTTTATAATGCAATGTGTTTAATTTCATTACTTACTTTTTTAGTAGTTTATTTTTTACGCAACATAAATATCTACCGTTCAATTTACTTGCATCTAATTTTCCAAATTTGCCCTAACACATTTTAACCACCGCAAAAGATAATGACGTAATTTGTAGCGACTTACCATTAGATCACCCTGTACATTTTAAAATTCATTTGATAACGTTTAATCATACACTATTACGTAATAAACAACCTGAACTAGTGAGCTGGTACCAAAAAGAACTACTAAATTATACTATCTGTCACAAATTGCACTGCTATAAGAATTTATGAACAAATCAGTTGTTTACTGAAGTTCCAAAAATTAATAAAATTATGTTCTTATGTTTTGGGCATTACTTTAAGAACTTTAGAAAACCTTGTTTAGTAGCAAACATCTTTATTTATTTATTTATTTATTTTTTGAATTAATGTTTATTCCGTCTTCGTCTTTATGTAGTTTTCTTCACAAACAATGAAAAAAAATGCATGTATTTTTTTCCTTATGATATCGCATCCAAAAAGTAAAATCAATCCAAATTTCACAATTGTAAAAGGTTAAAATGTGTTTTTGATATTATCATTTGATGTAAATAATTAAGTAACTTGATTTGATAAAGTAGCATATCAGCTGATATCAGAGATGTAAACTTTTACTTTGTACTTCAATTTTTTCTATACTCGTATTTTTTAGTAATAAAAAATGAATAAAAAAATAATTTTCAAACACTACTTTGCAAAGGCAATCATTTGGAATTGTGTTTCGTATGTTAAAACCTTAAAGTTCGTCGGAATATCATCTCGTGAAATTGATTGCTTCTGCAATCTCCTTCCCTTTCTTCTATTTATCAACAAAAAGAAATAAACATGAACAACTTCAAAGCTCATCAAATAAAATACAGAAAAAAAAATCCGACAATATTAGATAAGATCTCGCAGCAGCTTTAGAGTAGTTTTAAAGCTGAATGGCTCTAATCGATTTCTTTCTTGGAATAACTTTCCAATCTTATTTTTGGTAACACATTTCACTTTTTGATTTAATCTTTGAGAAAGATTCGTGAGAAATATTGAGAGTGATTTCATTTTAATTCCTCTTGCACGAACTAACGAAAATACTTGATTCTTTTAAAGGATAAATTTAAATGAAAGTCTTTTTCAGCAAAATTTCCAAAGAATCTTATAAATAGTTAAGGAAACAATCAACCTATTAAGTCAAACTTCTCTAAGATGTAGAGCACAAACGTAATTGATGTAGTGTTAACTTTCACTAGAAAATTTCGCAATTAATTTTAGCTTTCGTTTTACAAAAAGTTGCAACAAAAATTCAACATAATACAGAAAAATAATTTTTAAGAAGAAAACTAAGAAATAGTAATCTTCTTGAAAATACACTGTAAAAATTAGATGTTATTTTTACAGTATACTACAGCTAATGTTATAGTAACAAACTAAAAATTGCTTATTCTGTAATAAACTGCGAAATTGCTAATTTTACAGTTTATTAACAGTTTATTACTGCATTTTACAATTTTTAACTGGAACCTCTGCTGCCCGTACTATACTGTTGTTCTTACAGTATAATACAGCTAATTTTAAGGTATTAAACTGCAAAATTTATGCCTTACAATAATAAACTGTAAAATTGCTAATTTTACAGTTTATTACTGTGCATTTTACAGCTTTAAACTGGAAATTCTGCTGCCAGTTTTATACTGTAAAAACAACAGTTTATTTTTTGCTGTGTTTTAACTTGTTTTGGACAATTACAAGCAATATAAGCAATGTGTTCAGCGCATATACTGCTCTACATTGTCACACAATTCCTTTAAAGTTAATTCTCGATGCTATTCTTCACGCAGTTCTTTCAGGCCTTGGATTTTCAGATTCATTCTAAGAGGTAGATTTGCTTCAATCAACTACTTGTGCCTATTCAGCTGCTTTGAAACTGAATTCAGCAAACTTAAATAATCTTACATCATCCAAACTCCTTGTTTCTGCACCTAAGAATGTGCCTAGCTGCTGATTGCAGAACGTATTATCTGGATTTAAATAACATTGTTAACTAGGGATGCACCGATAAATCGGCCATAATCGGCAAAATCGGGCTGATTAATCGGCGGGAAAAATATTTTTTAGACATTGCTTTTTTAAAGTATCTGCAGTTATCTTCACTAAGAAACTAAGCTGAATAATTTTATTTTCAGTTGTAATAATCCTCGCAGCTGGTATAAAGTTTTTAATACATTAATTCTTCTATTTTGAATAAAAATATAAAAATAGACAATGTTGCATCATATTTAATGTGTCCATGCTTTTCTCCTTAGCATGATGCTTTTAGATAACCTCTATATTTCACAAAGAATAAAAAACTTGAATTGAAAAACTAGTATTAATAATTAGAAAAATATCTTTAAGTTAAAAACACTCTTAAATTGGAGTGTTTATCATACGCTCTTTAATTTATGTTTTTTGTATTTTCATGTCTAGTTAACATAATTAACAATGTGTTATTGTAATACTATTGACAATAATATGAAAATTGATCCTCAGAAATTTGATAAAATTTTAAAATTACTTTGGAAAAATTAACAAAATGAAAAAAAAAACTACTTTCTATTTTATACTCGGAATTGTAAAAGTAAGAAAAAAAACTGTGATGGTGAAATTAGTAGTATTAAAATCAATCATCCTTATCATTAGTCGGCTCAGCCGATTGTCAACAACCGATTAATAGGTAGTCGGTAATCAGCCAACCTGTTTGTCGGTGCATCCCTATTGTTAACTACAGATGTTCCTGATAAGCGACATATGCTTTGTTTCAGGAAACGTTTGAAAATAATCTGTTTAAAGTTGCCTGGAAACAGAGATTTTTTTTTTTTTCAAATCATATTTGAGCATATATATATGTATGCATTACATGCTTGACGGGCAGTATACGATTTTGCGAGGAATTTAAAGTGCCTATGTAAACGTAACAAAGGGTTTGCAAAATGTCAGCCAATGTGCCTGACTGAGTTTGCTTGGGCTCTTTGTCAACCACGCTTGAAGTGGCAAGACATGACTTTGGCCATTGCACTGCTTAAAGCACCAGCTAATATTGAACGAGGCAGAGAAAGTATCATTCGACTTCTTGTCGATGTTGATGTAATATGTATCCATATCTTCATAATTTCTGTCCTTTTTAACCGACTTCGAAAAAGGAGGAGGTTCTCAATTCAAAGCGTATACTTTTTTTTGTTTGTTCGCACATAACATCTGATCCACTGAACCGATTTGGACGATTTTTTTTAATCGAACGGAGATGGTGTAACTTAGGTACCATGTATATATCATATGACGATATTTGTTCACTAGAAAAAAAGTTATGATCGAAAAACTAACATTTCATGCCATTTAAATCAATATTTGCTATCGTAAATCCTTGCTTCAATGAGCGACCCGGTGGTCAAGTGGTTATGCTCGTCAGGTTGAAGTTCCTAATGGAATGAGATCGAGTCCAGGTCTGCCAGGATTTTTTTCGAATAGCTGCATGTTTTTTTTAATAATTTTAATGATTGTAATATCCTTATGCAGGTACATCCTCCCATGGGAATGTGCCCCATATTTTTTTATGGTACAAAATGACAGTTTTTGTAGGATCTTTGTTAAAATTGGCAATGGGGTCCTTCGATGCTGTAGAATTTTTTAATGGACGTTTGCGCCATTTTTGGGGGCTTTGAATAGATTGTGGCAATAAATGGTTTTTGATTTGCGGCACCTGTATTATTTTTTAAAAAAATATATACACAATCAATTATATTATGTTAATTTTTTTACCTTTATAAAATTCTGTATTTTATACCTTGCATTTACGTCAAATTCAAGATAAAATTATAAGTCAAAAATTCTGAAGATGATAAATATATGTTAAAAATTAAAGTAAATATTTTTTGTGATTTTCATATTGGTTGTGACCAAAAAACATCATTACAAACAAATAAAATGTATCAAACACCATGAGTGTTGAGTTATTGGGAAAAATCTGCTGTGTAATGTTTTTTTGCACTGCGAGGGGGGGGGGTATGAACGATCATTTAAGTGACACACATTTTTAAAAAATAAGATTTTGATTTGTGGTGTTTGAAAAAAGCTAAAGAGTCCACTTTAGTTCAAAATTATTTTCCATGAAAAGCAAAAACTTGCACCAATTTTCCAAGTCTTACTCTAACTCCTTCTCCCACAATTCAAATTACTTACTTTTACTTTCAATTTTTAACCGACTTCAAAAAAGGAGGAGGTTCTCAATTCAAAGCGTATGTTTTTTTGTCTGTTCGTTCGCACATAACATCTGATCTACTGAACCGATTTGGACGATTTTTTTTTTAAATCGATAGGAGATGGTTAACTTAGGTACCATGTATTCATATGACGATATTTGTTCACTAGAAAAAAATGATCGAAAAACGAAAATTTCATGTTATTTTAAAACAATATGTGCTATCGTAAATCCTTACTTCAATGAGCGACCCGATGGTCAAGTGGTTAAAAGCGTCGGGTTGAAGTTCCTGATGGAATGAGATCGAGTCCAGGTCTGCAAGTTTTTTGAACAGCTGCATGGTTTTTTTAACTATATTTTGATTATTTTAAGTGCATTTATACTAAAAAGAATGAAATAAAATATTTTTGAAACAAAAAATAGAACCGACTTCAGTTGGAAATTGCTCTAAAAAGTAAAAAATATTTTTTTTTTCTTTGAACAACATCGAAACTACTTTTAAACATAGGTTTTGAAGTCGGCGCAAAAACAATGTATAGAATCATACGCAACTACAATTCAACTATAAATATAAATTTTAATGGATTCATTTCATTGATTACCACACATTCGTGTAGTGGTACAAATATTCTGCTTTTGATTTTCAATGGTTTCTTTGAAAAAATGCTGGCAAAATATGATTAAATATCATTTTACCTATCGTTTTTGCGCCGACTTCAAAACTTATGTTTAAAAGTAGTTTCGATGGTGTTCAAAGAAAAAAAATATTTTTTACTTTTTAGAGCAATTTCCAACTGAAGTCGGTTCTATTTTTTTTTTCAAAAATATTTTATTAGTGATTCAAAAGGGACTCAGCTAAATATTGGACGAGATTTACATAATTTTTAAAGGTCTCTGGCTAACATTTCTAATGCATACCAGAATTATTTTCTTCTTTTAAATTACTTATTTTTTTATTTTAAACAGCATAATTTTGCCTTTTATTTACTTTTTAAAATCAAATGAAAGCGGTTAAATATTCAAGAAATTTTGCAAAGTTTTTTGAAGGTTTTAACACACCAACTTTTTTGAGTTATCAGAAAACAGATTTCCAAAAAATGTCCCCCTCCCCTATTGTATAATGCCAGTAAGTCTGTAATTTATTTATTTATTCATTTATTTATTTATTATTGTGATTATATTTATTTATTACTATTATTACTATTTTTGTCTTTTTTTCCTTTCTTAATAACGCAGTGAGATATTTACTTGTAAAACATTAATTTCCTTTACATAAACTTTGTCCGAAACTCTGCCTTAACTTCATTTAAAACCACAAACAGTGTGACAGCTTTAAATTGAATGTGGAGTGTTTTATTATTGCGAAGTAATGTCAGATTTTCTTCTTACAAAATCATCATGAGTCAGCAAAAAACTTTTGCATTCTTCGTATGTCCGAAACCTTTCGTGCCTTTGATTGTGTGCTGACAAAAAGTAGCACATTTTGTAATACAAAACATTTTCTATAACGACAATTTATCATTCAATACAGGGAAAAACTTTTCAAATACAATTGAGTAGAAGAAATGTCAGCAAATTCAAAGACTAGTGTTTCGAGTTTTCACGTTCCATCTCTTGTCTTTTTCCTCCTCCTTAATACGCTATGGAAAAGCGTAGTTGATGTTAGGTAATGATTTTTATCACTTCTTTTTCTTTTCCGAGCTGTTGAACTTTTGAAAAATATGACACAGCAAGAAAAATCTTTACTCTAGAAATGATATTTTTTTAAACATAAAAAAACACATTCAATAATCCATATATGATATAACTATAATAGTACCCGCACGGCCTGCGCTGGTGCAGTACATAAAAAAAATTGTAGAAAGAGTAATGTTTTTCCCTTCAAAATATTTAAGCGTAATCTCGAAAACTGCAAAGATTGAGTTAAGATTTAGCTAAGTTCACTTCGAAATGAAATCGTGTTTCCGCGTTTGAACAAAATGACAACGGCAATTAAAATTTGATATTCACAAACTTCAAGCTGGTATAAGTCGTTTCCACATAATTTTGAAAATGTTCTAAATTAGGAGTTTTTGGAATCTTTCCAATGAGACCAAGATCAAAACGATACGATAATTATTTATCTAGATAGAGCCATTTTTGGGTCAAAAATTTAGATTTTGAATGAAAAAAGAACTATGAATCGAATTTTTTCCTACCTGGTCCAAAAACCTGCCCTGAGCTTACCAGCACCTGCTATAAAAATTGGAACGAAATCGGTAGGGTAATTTCTTGAGTTTACCCAGGACGCACATATTTTTGAGTTAGTGTTTTGTATACGAGGTGTGTTCAAAAAATAACGGGAATTTTTAAATTGCGCGTTCACGATAACGCACCAGCGCACTTTTCTTTGCTTATTCGTGAATTTTTAGCTAAAAACAATACTGTAATGATGCCTCATCCTCCATATTCTGCAGACTTGGCTCCTTGTGATTTTTTCCTGTTCTCGAAAATAAAAAGAACCTGAAAGGGTCGTCGATTTACAAGCATAGATGACATTAAGGCAGGGATTCAAGTGAAACAGCACTGCGATCGCTTCGAATTGCAATCGCAACTGGAAGTGAATTACATTATCATCAACTTAAATTGGCATGACGTCACTACGTGTGGAGCCAATAAGAGCTCACAAGCACTCAGCGATCTCCTCTTATTCGCCAAGTAGGCTGTGACGTTTTATCTAGCTCGTTTTTCATTAGGCAAACGTTACGCTGACGTCACGATGTTTTTATCAAGAAACGTTCTAATGTAATTCATTTCCAGTCGCGATTGTAATTTGCGATTGCCTGTTTCACTTGAATCCCTGCCTAAGAGTGCATCGCTGAAAGAGCTAAAGGCTACCCTAAGGTCGAGTTCAATAAGTGTTTCGAAGATTGGAAGAAGCGCGGGCACAAGTGCATGATATCAAGTGGGGACTACTTTGAAGGTGACAACATTAATGTAGACGAATAAATGAGTATTTTTTTCAAAAAATTAAAATTCCCGCTATTTTTTGAACACACCTCGTATATAAAGATTACAAAGTTAAAACTTAGTTGCTTGCATTTAATGCTTTTTTGTGCGTACGAAAATGGCACAAGACCTATAGCTTTTTTCCCCCTCTAAATATGAGATGTTCATTTTTCTTCTCATTTTTGTATTTCAATATTTATCCTTTCTATCCACTACCAATACATTCAACCATGTCTTCCATAAAGTCTGCCATGTACTGTATCATAAGTTTAAACCTTAATTTATGTCTTTAAATTCAAACGAATGTTTACAAATAGGTTGACACATCAACGCCAGAACCTTTACTGACTTACAACTAAATTTAATTATTTTTCTATCATTTTTATTTTTTTAGGGCTAATCAATTACACAATGCAGCTACAACAATGTCAAAATTGAAGCATTTGAACCAGAATCAAGGTGGGAATTTTTAAAAACTAAAATAACTAAAATTTGAAATGCTTAAACAGATGATAGAATTACTGTACGAGGCAAGTAGTAGTCAAAATGTCTGCCTATTTTATACAAAACATTCATTTCATTGACAAATCCCTCATTTCATATGAAATAGTTCATGGCATTGAACATTTCATGTTTTACTCAAACATGCAGAAGTAGTCAAAAATATTAGTTACCTTGTGCTTTAAAATTCCAAAAAATGCATTCGTTTTTCAAAATTGCTTTCTAATTCAAATTTTAATTTTATTACTTGTTTTCAGATGAAGAATGAACTTGCATTTTCCTAAAAAAGGTTTAAAGTGAAAAAAATAAAAGTACAGTCGAGCCAGCTTATTAGAATATCAGTGAATAAAATAACCCGCTTAATACAATACATTATTAATATACCAAAGCGCTGTAATGCATCATTTTGATCCCTTGTAATGGCATCTCTCGTTTATTATAACATTTTTCGGTGCAAAATGTCTACTCCATTCAGCGAGCTCTAATGTACTAAAAAACTGCGTATGGTGCTGTTGATTATAAAAGCTGATGTATTGCTGACAGATTTAGCAGGCTCAAAACTGGACCGACAAAGCTTTATTGAGCATTAGAATCTGTCACAAGATTTTTTTTTCGTTAAAAAGTCTGCAAAGTAATAGCAGGCATACCATCTAACTGTCGATTAGTCATCGGATCAATTTTTTGGAATCCTTTCTGAGCTATAGCAATAACATGTTACAACAGAAATATTATTTAGTTGCTCCACCCTTAAACAATTTAGAACAAAAACTTTTCAAAACGATAAACAGAAGTCAATCTAAAATTGGTGTACACCTATGTGTATCCAATTTTGTTCGATACATGGTATACTTTGCACATTCATGCAATATATTTTGAGCTAGAATGGCAAAAAATAGGGTTACAGCAGACAGACGTATGATTTCATATAATATCAAAAATGATATTACTTGAAAATGCATGTTAATCCGTCGCATTTGAAACTTCAAAATTTCTCGGAATCTAGTATTTTAGTATATATTACATGTAGAAAAAATAAAAAAGTAAAATATATGTACCTGATCCTCCCAAAGCTTTATATCCCTAGTGTCACCTATATATCCAATATCATAAGCGATATTACATAAAAATGCATGTGAATCCATCGCATTTCAAAGTTCAATTTCCATGAATCTAGTATTTTTATCTATAAATTACTTGCAGAAAAAATAAAAAGTAAAATGTGCGTACCTGCTCCTAGAAAAAGCTTTATATCCTTAGTGTCACCTATATTCAATATCAAAAACTATATTGCATAAAAGTGCATATTAATCCATATCATTTCAAAGTTCAATTTTCAGGAATCTAGTATTTTTACCTATAAATTACATGTAGAAAAACTAAAGAAGGAAAAAGGGTGTACCTGATCCTAACAAAGCTTTATATACCTAGTGTCACCTATAAATTATTCTGATAAGATTTAGAACCAAGGATTTATTTCCAAATCCAAAAGGCTTTACCCCAAGCACTTAAATGCATTAAACGACGGACCATTCGAAGTTTATAGCATATGTTCACAAATACCACCTTAGCTACTAATAAATCTCGACTATTAAAGGTAACATTATCACGAAGACCCTTAAATGTGATTCTAATGAAATATTAAGGTTTTGCTTTAAAACGTTATGTGGTTACTACGTTTTCACCGAATGTTTTAAAAATAAATCTTTCTGGAGAAAAGACGCTCAATATTTTCAAAAGTTGATAGCTCATCAGACAATTTTTCAACTTCCTAAATGTCTGATGAATTACGTTTTTTATTTTATTTTTTCTGGTTCTTGCACTTTTATCTGTTTTGTTGAGTCATATTTTACATTCTAAAATGTTGCTCAGTACAGCTAGTAGTGGACACAGGAATTTCTCCTCGGAGGGACAAGACGTTTCGTTAGGAAGCCCTATACAAGTTGTGTAAGGCAATGTGGGGTGCAAAGGACTCCTTAAATGAAAAAGGGCCTTCCTCGGAAATTTGTCTACGTTAAAGCTTTAAAACAGCAATTTAAAATACTCTTCGTAATCCGAAAATTAAAGAAGAAAAGATTGAAAAGTTCTCACACTTGACGTAACTTTTAAAGCTATTGTTGGAGATGTTACACGAAAGTTTTGTGCTGGAAATATTTTGAAATTGAAATCTCAAAAACTCACTTTAAATTAATTTTCGTTAATTAACGAGAGGAGAAGGAGCAGGATAGTGACTCACTTTCGGAAATTTTCCAAGATATTTAAGATTGTTTTCTGAAACTGAGTAAGAAGTTTGGAGATTGAGAGCTTTCTCTCAGAAATTCTCTGAAATTAAAGATGAAAAAATACAAATTTTAGACTGTTTGGTCTTGTCAAGAGGGATAGTCTTCAGGCTTCTAAGAGAGAATTAGGCCCATAGCTACCCTCTTGGTGTGCCACTGCTTTTAAGCTACTATAACAGAAGAATTTTGCACTATCATGATTGGGATTTTTTGGGATGGATATGTTGTTCAGTTCTTTTCAGTCTATGGGTTAGTCATTCCCTATTTTATATTTATGTGCGTATCTGTACCTATATTAAAAGAAAATGGTTTATAAAAGGATTAAAATAGAGCCTTTCGATAAAATTTAAATTTTAACTTAAGTACCAAAACTATTGCACAATGAACGACTTTTGCGCACTTTCGAATAGTCATATTTCATAAGCAGAAGGTCTTAATCGAAATTACAGAATAATATTCCTTCCGAAACAATACCGAACAAGGATTGCTGAAGATCACATCGTTAGTTAGGAGAGTATCTCATTCTGAACAATCTTGTTAATCAAACCGGGAATTTCTAAGAGATTATTTCAGGGCATGTTATGATTAAAATCTTAGCATTAAGCACACCAAATTAATGACTCATTAAATTATGCAAGCTTGGTAGGTATAATGCCGTACATGTTGTACATATAAAGTATCGAATGTAGAAATATATTGGTAGATTATGCAGATAATAATAGTTAAGCTAAGTAACTAATGGCGAACCCCTTTTTAGATATTCAGCATGATTGTACGAAATATTAATCCAAAGCAAACAGTAATATAGGCTTAATTACTTATAATTAAGGAACAAAACTAATTACTTTGCTTCAAAAAAAAAAAAACAATAAGCAGCTTAAACAATAAAATTTAAAATGGAAAATTCGTTCAGTGTTTTTTAACATTGAGTGCAAAAAATATATTCAAAAACCTTGGAAAAGAACATCTTGCTTAAATTATACATAGAAAAAAGCAATGGAAAATATCTCCCCCAATATGACGAAGTTGCCCCCAATTAAGACTTAAATTCGCCTAAAATTTTGAATTTAAGCTTTTGGAATAGTACTTTTAGTGATGTCGATAGGGTTGAAAAATTCGGAAAAGTTTCGCAAATTTTTGTACTATATGTACACTTCTAAAATAAAAAAGAAAAGGTGACAATAAGTCTCAGAGTTCAGTTTAATGTGGTTGAGAAATTGGGGAAAGCGTTGCAAAAGTTTGTCCTGTACGTATACTTCTAAAATAAAATAAAAAAAAGTCACAATAAGACGTAGAGTTAAGATTTGAAAAGCTTATAGAGCAAAAAAAGAAAAGTGTGAGAAAATTATCTAATCTAACTTTTTATATTTTCCAAAGCACATAAATTGAATATAGGCCATTAGCATAGAAAAAAGTTCGAACAAAATAAATTATAAATAATAAATAAATTAATTAATAAATACACGTAGAAACGACCAATATTCACCGAGGTATAAAAGGCAGTGATTTATGACTTACACCACTTTGCACTCGCAGTTAAGTACATGTCTGATGCGAACGGCTAACAAGTGTTTAAGATTTTATGCGTGTGTGTGTGTGTGTGTGACGAAATTTTTATGCACGCTCCCTAATAACTTTGATATCGAAGGTCTTCAATTTTTATTGCAAATTTCTTTTTTTTTTTTTCCTTTTTTTGCGCGTGTGTATGTGTTTTCCCATTGTTTCTTGTGGATATTACACTGGCGGAAAAAAAATCCAACACCAAGAAAAAATTTCTGTAGAGTAATGAAATTTGGGTAATGCAATTGTCTAGTTAACATGTTTATTTGATTAAATGTACAAGATCATGGCTAATTTAAGCTCAAGAAAAAAATGCTTGTGCAAATGTGAAATTATGTTAATTTAGTAGAGGTGTAACCTCCAGAATTTGAAGGCAAGCCTGCAAGCGTGCATGCATTATGTCATACAGGTGCCGAATGTCAATGTTATGTATGTATTTCTATGCTTGTTGCACTTGTTGGGTCAATACTAGGACCGTCATAGCTGACTGTGGATGATCTCGAGGTGCCGTCACATGATATCACATACGTTATCAATTGGGAGACATGACCTGTGATTTTTCAGGTCATGGTAACATGTCAGTACTCTGTAGAGTACATTGCGTTACAGCAGCGATGTGAGGGCGAGCGTTACTCCTGTGGAAAACGCCCCCTTGAATGCTGACTCATGAAGGGCTGTACTATTGGTTAAATTACCAGACTGACGACAAATTTTCAGTCAGTGAGTTTGGGATAACCACCGAATGCCCCGCAGTCGTAGGAAATTGCTCCAGAGACCATAATCAGTGTGGTCTCGTGTGTCTAGGCCGTAGACCGTTTGTGATGCATGCGGTCCCCTGGCCTCCTTCTGACCAATAACAGCACACCACTTGGCACTAAGGCAGAAATCTGTTTTCATCAAAAATTACAACAGATCTCCACTCCGACCTCCAGTGAGCTCTGTCGTGGCACCACTGCCGTCGAAAAGGGCAATGGTTCTGCAGTCAATGGAATACCTGCTGCAGCTGCTTGGCTCGGAGCTGTCCTTGAAGTAAACTGTTTCTTACCGTTCCTTGGGTCACGGCGGTACCAACTGCAGCTGGAATGTCAACCGCAGATGCAGTACGATGTGCCACAGCTGTACGCAAGATTCGGCGATCTTCCTTCCCAGTCGTGCCACGTGGCAGCTCGGAACTCGATCTTCTTGAGGTAGTACCATCCCTTGCCCATAGCTTCCAATAAATCATGCATGGTGGAAAAACATATCCCACACCAAGTCCTTTCTGCAATATCACGAAATGAAAATCCCATTTCCTCCTAGCTAAAATGTACGACCCTCGTTCCCAAAACTCGGTGAGCCTGTTCGATAATGGCTTATTCATCTTCTTAGAGGCCATTCCTAGCTAACATGAACGGCAAATTCGCCGAATTTCACGGAAAAATAATACACACGAAGCTTTACAACACGCCTTTTAAAAATAAGCCTTATTTGCATGTTCTGAGTGACGCCAGCTGGCGCCACACTTATGCGCGGAACGCAAAATTTTTTAATCGATGTCATCTTTCAGTTGTGTAAACACGCCTACCAAATTTCGTTTATCTGACACAAGTCTTTCTTGGTGTTGAGATTTTTTTTCCGCCAGTGTATTTTCCTGCATGCAATATAGGGGCTTCACTTCACTTCACTTAGCACTCCAGGGTCCCTCGTACCGACCACGACTTTTAACAACCGGTATACGTTTTACCGGGATGGGGAAATGAAGAGCTCTCTGTATTTTTTTTTTTTTTTATCCAGACATGTGCCGAACAAACACCTGTCCAGTGCCCCCAGAGGTATCGATTCACTCGGAGAACTTTATGGCCACGACCCTTATTTAACGTCGCCCAGCCATCATTAGCAAAGACGTCGGGTCTTTAATCGGCTAAAATCGAACCCAGGACCCTCCGGTAGCAAGTCTGACGCCTTACTGATCAATACTTTTTGACCATGGCGAATACTTGGTGACCATATAGAAAACTAGACTTTGTATTGATCCAGCAATTTTCTTTTTCGTTTAAAGCTTTCAGTATTAACACCACAAACTAAAGAAGTGTACATTCTTTGTTAACACTGCATCTTACTTTTGATGATTTTTGAAGTATGTATCTTGGACTAACGGTTGTAAAATTAGTGGTCGTGTTGGTTAAACGGACACACGCTGTAAATAAAAAAAATGACTGTATGTGTGTTTATATGTTCCTGTCACAAATCTACAGTTTACCGTCAGACCTTCTCCAAATTTAACACAGATATTCATTTGATGCTAAAGAAATAATACAAGAGGGATGTTTGCCCCAATGAGCTGAGAAACTGCGGTGCGTGTGAAATGTGGATGTCCTTAGTGCTATCCTCAGTTTACGTCAGATATTTTCTCAATGTGGCTCAGAGGTCCTTTGACACTCAGGAGTTCATATAGGGGTTCTCGTCGCCTCCGTTTGGGCCCTGATTTCACCTGACAATCCGCGAAACGGAGTGCTTATGATAACTGATAACAACGGTTGAGTTTTTGGGAGGGAAAGAAATGTTTAAATTTAAATTCTGATTCATGAAATCGCTCTTTTCTACACGATGATGGGGAAATTTCACACTATTTTTTTTTCCTTTTATTTCAGTCTGATTTTTGAAAATGTGTCACTTGACACAATCCTTATTTTTAAGACAGGCCATGCAACGCCAGGCAAATAATACAAACAACTTAAGATGTCTCTTTTTTCATAGAAATATATTACATAAAAGAACGCATTAAGTTTCAATTTAAATTTATTTCAATCAAGGCAATTACAATCAAATCATGTGTAGAGAACAGAAGCAACAAAAGACAAACACCGCATATGCATAACACAAATATAAAAAACAAATGTCGTAATATACAGAAAGCAAAAGCCCTGAGTGAGTAAATGGGAGGAAAGTCTGAAATAACAGTTTAAATAGCTCCCATCACTCAAAAAGGAACCACAATTAGGACAAATTTACAAGAAAAGAAGTAACATAAGTGCTAATCTGAACAAAAATAAGAACACATATACAAGAATTTAAAAAAAAACAACTTCAACAAGTTCAAATCAGGAATCATTAAATTCATGAGGAATTATTGTTATTTTTCTTTTATTTTAATAAGTATTTCACATTTAATTGCAGTGTTTGATCTCATAAACAGAAGCATATTTCCCAAACTTTTTCAGAGCAGCGGATCGAAGTCTAAAGAAAAGAAAAATATGTCTCTAATATTCAGTTTAAATCAAAGAAATTGTGGAAGTTTTGAAAAAAGCTGAATGGGGTGTCGAAATACTAAACTTGAAAGCATTTTGTCTTGAAACTATTCAAGGAATGAAAGGAACCAGCTTCGTCGCAAATCCAATTCCAAGTTCATCAATACTGAATGAGAAGACATTCGTGAGTCATGACTTGGGAAATAAAATCTCGTTACAGAGCGGAGTAGGGAAATAGGATCACATCGCGCCATTTCTATTCAGAATCATCAACTGACATTAGAAGCTCTGTGGAAGACAAGATTAGATATTAGCCGCAACCTTAATGACGTTATTTCTACTTAACACCAAATCCTTTTAGATTTTCACATATATACTATTTTCCAAACAAAGATGCACATAGATGTATGGATCTATAAGCTGAGTAAAATTATGATTAAATTAAACTTTACATGACCACGTGCGAAATAAAGGAAATATATTGTTAGTGTGTAAAGGTTAAACTATTATGTAATCCACGTTAAATCAACGGGGCTCACCCCTAACTGTTTTCATAAAATTTGTAAGTGTGAGTCAACTGTTCAACTCAAAAAAAAAAAAAAAAACTTTAAAAAGCTTTTACTGTTAGTTTTTAAAGACGTCCCTAAAATACTTGAAAGAAGCCAAATATTAAAGTTTTGCAACTTACGAAAGTTTATTTTCCGCCTCTTTTATGAGGGCTAGAATGTTTCACTAGGTGTCATTCTGTCATTTTTAAGCTCTTATACTATAGACTGACGTGAAAAAATTGAGGACGTATTTGAACAATCACCTTATAAGCCGAACAAAAAGGCAGAGCAAAGCAAAAGTCCAATCAGGAGATCAACTAGGGTCAGGTACATTGCCCAGAAGCAATATTATCTAGAAAACATCAGCTGGGGAGTGTCGTGGGGGGGAATACCGCTGGCTGTGTGAGCCCAGTATTTTTGGGAAGGCGATTTTACTGCCTGTATCAATTTAAGCGTCGTCGAGTTGTATGGGGCTGCATCAGTGTGAAACCAGTGTGTGTGTGAGCTCAGTATCTTTGGGAAGGCGATTTTACTGCCTGTATCAAGTTAAGCGTCGTCGAGTTGTATGGGACTGCATTAGTGTGAAACGTCGAACAATGTGTGTCTTAGATGGCATCTAGACGATTTATCTGAAGACAAATCGTGGGAAAGATTAAAATTCTTTGAAATGGCAACTAGTGTGACTGCGGAGATCAAGATCGGTCATAGCATCATTTCACGACTTTGTAGACCATTTCCATTTCCAAGAGCAGCTGTCCGATGCTTAAGCAGTGGTCTTCTGTAAACAATCACGGTAGTCGACTGCCAGTATAGTGCCCTACAGGTAAGAAATAATCGGGAGCAGGTAGAGAGGGAAGTATCAACATACACGTAAAAGACTATATATTGTACAGCTGATATCGCCTCTTACCATGAGCAGGTGGCAGCACAGTGATAGCCTGTTTGCCTCATGACTTATATTATGAGTAAATTCAACACTTGTTCATCAGGGAAGGGCTTTTACCAAGAGCACCCAAGTTGAACAGTTATCCACGAGTCTTGTCTTTACAGGTGAGGGTGAATATAGTATTAGTCTGAGTAGTGACTCGGGAAGCGTGAACTTCTGGAAAGAGCAGGGAGCAACCAAACTAGATTCATTCATGCCTCTGTAGTTATTACCCAAGTCAATATAGGTTATACAGGGTGTCCACTCCTATCGTGGACCAATAGCTAATTTCTAAACCGTTAGAGATAAGCATATAGTTCATTTAGGAAAAAATCTTCAAATTTCGAAAGGAATTTTTGGTCTATTCAATGTTTTTCAAAAAATCAAATTTTGAAAGAGTTACGAAATTTAAATTTTTATACAGCCCCCCAGTCCTATCAATCATCTTTAGTAAAACATTCTTGACACTGTAACGTTTAAAACTAAAAAAAAATCACCCTTCTACGACAAAAATTGACCGAGTTATGACGTTTTGAAAAATCCAGATTTTGAATGATTTCGCATACGGTACCTTCAGCGACGTCATGAAATAATGCAAAATCTTGATTTTTTAAAACGTCATAATTCGGTCAATTTTTGTGGTAGAACAGTAATTTTTTTTTTAGTTTTAAACGTTACAGTGCCAAGAATGTTTTACTAAATATGATTGATAGGACTGGGGGGCTGTATAAAAATTTAAATTTCGTAACTCTTTCAAAATTTGATTTTTTGAAAAACATTGAATAGACCCAAAATTCCTTTCGTAATTTGGAGATTTTTTCCTAAATGAACTATATGCTTATCTCTAACGGTTTAGAAATTAGCTATTGGTCCACGATAGGAGTGGACACCCTGTATATCGGAATAAATTAGGGACATGTTGAATTTTTGTCAGCTGTTAGTACCATATGAAAAGGAGTATTTTCCCCAAAGATCAGAGCTAATTTCTTGATTTCCTCCCTCCTTAAAAATGTAAAATGCACAATAATAACCTGTAAAACTAGAAATTTTACAGCTTTTTACTGTAAAGTTAGCAATTTCACAGTTTATTGCAGTGAAATGTAGCTGTATTATACTGTTGAAACAACAGTATCAAAATGGCAGCAGAGGTTCCAATTTAAAACTAAAATGCACGGTAATAAACTGCAAAATTAGCTATTGTATTACTGCAAAATTAACAATTTTTACAGTTTATTACTAGACAATTAGCTGTATTATACTGTAAAAATAACACTACAGTGCAAAAAGTGTTTTTTCTACAGTGCAAAAAAAATGGTCAACCCTCAGAAGAATTGTAACATAAATTTTGGTTGTCACTTAGAGAAAATTTTTTTACCATTTCGAGCAAAATGATCACTACAAAACTGCTGCTTTATGACAAAAAAACGTGAGAAAACATATCTGTGCTCTCAAACACTTCAACAATTTGCTGTTTCAGAATAATCCTTTGTCACTGCCCGTTTTCTCATTCCTCCATAATGAGTTGAATGTTCATTAAGTACCTAACAAGAAGTACCTTTAAGTAATTTACTTTTACGGTTATAAATTTATCCCACAAACAGTCTATAATTAGCGTGTAAATTACATGCTAACTACTGCAAATGAGAGTAAAGATGCTGTACTTAATCACAAGTGATATATAAAGCATAGTCCACGAGTTTGTTCTGACACTCACTATTTATAAAACCTAAGATTATTTTTTGTTAAACATACTCTACTGCAGTTTTAATTCTTCGCGTTTAGGGTTTGCATCATACTAAATATAGTATTAGGTCATATTTTGTTGGTTTTTATATCAAAGAAACAAAGTAACGCGTTGTCTGTTTTTTTTTTTTTTTTTTTTTTTTTTTTTTTTGTAGTTTATCAGTAAAATTTATGAAGGCTTTGTATATTTATTTTTTTTGTTTTATTACCTTTTATAATTTTAGAATATTATCAGGATGTTTTTAAATTATCTTTTGGATTTTATGTGAAATCAATAAACTAAAATCATATTTTAGAAGAAAAATGTTGTGATTTATATTAAAATGTATGAAGCTTTATTTATAATTTTTATAAATGTTTTTTATATTTTCTTTATTGTAGATATTTTTTGATATTGTAACCTAAGAAATGTACAGGAATACGGAATTGAGATGCAAATGTTTATATTTACTCACTTTCCAGGTAAATTTTAAAAGTTACCTTCATGTCTAAAATTAATAATGTCTATTAAACATACGGGAACTTGTGGAACAGAACGGGATGCGAACTTTAAAGATGTCTAATTATGTAAAAGAAAATGTTGGGGTAGTTCAATTTTTTCATGAATGAACAGTTTATTTCGTGCAATCAAAACTTTGCAAAATTGCTGTATAATCACTTTTGAAGTATTTTTAAAAATAATGTGTGCCATACCTAGGACATATACCGTAATGCATGTATTTAAATAAAAAGCAAAACAAATAATTTCAAATGTTTGAAAATAACTATAAACAAAGTGATTGAGTGTTAATAATCATGAAAAAGAACATAAAAATATTTCAAAACATCAAACAGTTCGTAGTCACAAAATTCGTTTACTGCCAGTAGATTTGAAATGCTTTGGCTTTGCTCAAACGTTCTAGTATTCCAGATTATTTTCTATACACAAAACGTAGGATTTTATTCACAAAACAGTTTCAAAGTAAAGAGGTGAAAATTTAACAATTATGCATGAGAGAAGTCAAATTTACTTTCTACAGATAATTCTCCTTTCTATAGTGAACTAGTTATTTCTTCATTTTAGAAGGATAATGCAATAATGCCTGAATGTTATACAATTGCATAGGCCCTTCTTTCAGATATCAATCAGGGACGTCATTTCAAGATTTTCCGGGGGGGGGGGGGGGGCAAAGGGTAGAAACACAATACAATTTCACCCGAAAACAACGAAAACCACGCCCACGTATATGTAAATACATTGATTTCTCAAAGTCAGGAGAGGGCATTTGACCCCCGCCCTGCCCCCCCCCAAATGACGGGCCTAGTATCAATGCTCCTCTGATTTACTTAGAAAGGAATAAATCAATTCGCTCGAAAAATGCTCAATCAAGTGCTAGTCTTGATAGAGTAGTTAGCCTTTATTTAGCTTATCTCTTCATTTTTTTCCCTCTTTTATGCCATTATTATTTGTTTTTTTTTTCTTTTACAACATTTTTTGTTCCCATCCTTTGCTCCGAATGTCATTTTCCGCCTGAAAGTCTTTGTTATAGAAAGTATTATAAAGCCCCGTGCTTAGCCTCCACAATAGAGCAATATTCCAGGAGAAAAAACGTTATCATGTTTTTTTATGAACGTAAGAAAGTTCCCTTTTTCTCGTAAGAAAACATTACTAAGATCCGGAAAAGTTTCTGTAGGAAGACATGAATTTTTCTTTTCTATGCGATAAAAGTTCCTAAATGCGTGTTATGACAACGAATATCACTTGATCTTCAAAGTAAGTAGATAATACCTGCTAAAGAATAAGAATGAAGTAAAATGCAAAATAAATACTCATTTCTACTAGAACGTGAAATCTTATGTTTGAATAACGTAAATGAATTACCTCAACCAAAATGATAATACGTTTTCTAAAATAATTCTATCAGGATTGTTATCACTTTGGCTCAAGGTTGATGCGAGAGGCATTCCTTTTGTAATTGGTAGATAGCGCGTAAAGAGGTATGTTTTTTTTATATTGGGATAGATTGAGATCCACGTGGCATAGTATGTGCTTTTTGATTAATAAAGCTAGTCACATTATATGTAAAACATTAATGAAAGCAAATCTTCGTTTACTCGCAATTTGTGCATATTTTGGTTGTTGTTTTAAGCAAATGAAAGGTACGAGCAACCTATTTGTTTCATTTGGAAAACAAAAGCGAAAAATTGGTCAATTTTATCAACCTATTTTAATAGCAGACAATGATTTTAAAAAAAAACGTAGAATAAAATGAAGCAAAATACAAGATTAATTCAATTCTCACAAACTATTATTTGACAATCAAGGACTGCAGTCAAGTTTTTTTAACGTTGTATTTCATGTTTTTTTTACTCTTGTGTAAAACATAATTTATTCTCATTTCGAGTATTTATATTCGATAGTTGACAACTTTATGTTTCAGATTTTTTTCTTTGCTCTAAATATCTCATACAAAACGCCGGCCACTTTGTCTAGTGGTCAGAGAAGTCTAATCCAGATGGTGTGTTCCTGGGATCGAATCCCAGCTCGGGCATGGATGTACCTTCTCTACTCTGTCCTTGTCCTTTCTTTATGTGAATATGTTGATGTGCTGTGAATGAATACCTACCCTATAAACGGGTCTCTGGGACATGTGTGTGTGTACTGTGGTAGTTGAACTTTGCACCAAATTGCGGTGCAGTTGGAAAAGTGAAGCAGCGAGCCCCAAATTGAAAGCTTTTACTCCTTGAATTGCTGGCACAACACAACGACAGCATCGCACACAAAATATGAAGTGAAAATTACGCTAGTGTGAACCACAATGCCAACTCACAAATATATTGAAGTAAATATCGAAGTTTGGTATTTCCTTGATGAAATAAAAGAAAAGCAATAAAAGTGTCTGAACTTGTTCTAACTGCACTTACTCAATTTTCTAGAGCTCATCTAGTTCACGAGATCAAGAGTCCTCAACTGCTACTATTTAAATTCTTCCAAATTTAATAAATAATGAAAAAAAATAATGTACGATTGAAATGATTTTTATACTACCAAATACATGTTATTGAAAAGTACTAAAAAAATGTGCCAAAGCATTAAATTTTTGGTCACTTTTATTTTACTCGTTCGTTTTATTTATAGTAAACACAATCAAAAATATTAGCGTTAGAGCCTTTCTGTTTTTAACATGAAAATTAACAGTTTAAGCTATTGTTAATGCGTAGTCTTAATCATTTAATAATGTGATATGATTCAACGATGTGATCAGCTAAAACATAACTGTTTTATTCTATTCTTAAAAAGATAAATTTTAAATTTTAGTGCATAAATATGGTTTGATTCCGTTATTTATGAAACGAAAAACAATCCTGTTTATATTAACAATTTTAATAAGTATAAATTTAAATAAAACTGCTTCAACTGCTACCTACCAAACGTAAGTTTTAAAAAATACTTTAAAAAATAATA
The DNA here is from genome assembly GCA_038373865.1 of Uloborus plumipes. Lineage (NCBI taxonomy): Eukaryota > Metazoa > Arthropoda > Arachnida > Araneae > Uloboridae > Uloborus > Uloborus plumipes. The sequence continues at coordinate 23,798 of JAXGGA010014638.1, forward strand.
ATAATTTGTGCTGAGCGTCCATTTACTTGTCGGACTACATTACATTAATATAACTTGTTTGTTGAATTTCTAGTAACAATAAGCGCAAATATTTGCTTATTATTGTACTTCCGTATGTTAGATTAAGTTCCAACATTAAAATTAAACGAAAAAAAAGCCCTCATGTAATATATTCTTTATTTAAAAAGAAATACGCATGTTGTCCAAAATTAGATTTAAGACTACACTTTGTGAGACGAAAAATTCTGTTTCGCTTTTCTTCCCTCCTATTACATAAACTTGACATTAAAATATTCTCTCTTCCATCAATGCAAACTTTTCCTACAAAACCGAATAACCTCATCCATCATAATGTACGCTACTGAATGTGTCACGTTTCGCTCCACGAACGGAAATAGACGGCAGGATTGCCTGAGCTCCCGAAGTACTGGATATGTCATTTTGGTTAAAGAAGTAAAATAATAATTCATGTAATGCCTTTGTGATGCAACACGACTTTTCGGTTAGCTTAATAAATTTTCTCCTAGCTAGCAAAGTTCTTGAATGAAGTTAAACAGAGTATATTGCGTCATATGTGGTAAGATGCTTGTAGAAAAAAATCTTTTCGCATGACTTAAATGGGATTTGTTTGTAACTATGTTCGCTGAGTTAAATTATGTCATTTATATACACTACTTTTATTGACTTTAGTATATTTAACGCTCAAAGTGTGATCTATATATAAAACAAATGTGACTGCGTATGTTAGCACATATTTGAAACACCATATTTAGAACTTTTTTTTAAAATAATGATTCAATTAACAAATTATGTGTAATTTAAAGAGAGATTAAAAGTTTATTTTGTTGTGTTATTTCAGACAAATGTATGTTTTTGCTTTTATTTATATGTTTATCAATTGCTGTTAATATTTGTAATATTGCTCTCTTAAAAATTATTTCTTCTCTTATATGGGAAAACCTTTCATTAAAATCTAGAGGCCCGAAAGTTCTAGTGCCGATACCTGCGCAGTTATCGGGAGTACAGGAGACTGAAGAAAAATGAATTTATCTCCAGGAAAACAGAGAAGATTTGACTAATCCACGAGGTGTCTTTGTCTTGCTATTGATTGATTGATGCTTTTAGTGGTGGTAATAATCGTCGTTTTAAACAACAGGCGCACAAACAGAGGAAAAATAGGAAATATTTAAAATTTTACAATGCTGATACTATGCTACAGTTGAACAATGAGTGCTTTGATTAAATAACCTAATATTAATTTTACTCTATGAGTTTGATGCGTAATTAGTTTAAAAATATGTATTAAAGACTAAAAAGTTAATGAATAATAAAAACTACAATAATAATTTGAATCCAGAAATAAAGTAGTTGGCAGATTTTGTATCTTTTATTCCAACAAGATACAAAAAAAGCTCTCCTATTGTATTCCATGGAAGAAAAAACAAAGATTATTTCTTTGCTCGGTGTAATTAATGGGGACGTTTTACACAAATCTTTAAATTTTAATACTGTTCGTCATGGGATAAAAAGCATTGTTTATAGCTCTAATTTTGACTGCTCTAAAAAAAACCCTGCTAAAAATAAAAAATAAAAAACTATTTATTTGCTATAAATTTGAGCTTAATCCTGGCTTAAACAACATAATATGAATTTACTGCTATTAGTATTACCGTTCAAACTGTTGCAACAAATGTAGTGTAAAATTGAGAAAAACACAAACTGAGTGATTAAATATTTTTTATTTGGCGAAGAATTTTAAAGAAATATACATGCCACCCCCATGGAATAATTTTTTGAAAGTAATTATTTAGCTGCGGGCGAAAAATAGGATTTTTTAAAAATTTTCTTTTACAATAGTCTAGTTTCAAATTTATATTCTCTATCTCTACTAATAATAAAGCTGTGGGTTTGTCTTTCTTTCCTCTTTCTTTCTTTTTTTCTATCTGTCTGTCTATTTCGCGCGTAGCGCCAAAACCGTTCGTCGATTTTCATTAAATTTTGCACACAATTAGTTTGTAGCATGGGGTTGGGCACTACGAAGCGTTTTTTTTTTTTTTTTTCAAAAATTCTATTTCTTTCTTTTTCTATTATAATTCTTAGCTCATTTTTCAAAAGAAATATTTCATGCACATTTTCAAGACTTATGTCATTCGAAAGCTTGAAATTTTCTGTTAAAAAGGATGTCAGTTTAAAGTTTCTACGAGCATTAGATAAGCTGTAGTAATTGTTTTTAGATTCCCGGAAATTCAAGGCTTACCTTGAGCAAAGCAAGCCAAGCGATTCTAAAATGGTTAAACTTGAGAATAAAATTTTAAAATAAAGATGAAATGAATTATTTCATCAACGGAAATCAACTTTTCATGTTGTTACCGTGGTTACGTTTTTATTTCCTTTATTGGTTTATTCTTTTTCCCTCAATAATTTTTAAAATGTATCTGTTTTTGTAGCAATCCAAACTCCAAGCCTTATTAAAATTAGTTAAATGAACTATTTTAACCATTGTGAAAAAATCGTCTGATTTTCGTTTTTAGTTTTTAAGGAGTTAAAACTCTGTAAATTATTAAAATATTGTATATATTTCGGTATTGCAACGTTTTTTCTAAAATATTTCATTTCGAAAAATGCATTTTTTTTTTTTTTTTGTTTTTAAAGTTAGGAAAGAAAACTTCCTTCTTCTTTTAAACTTTGGTAAGATTTCTGTTAGTTTCTGTAAGCAACAAAATTGATCTTATTTCCCCTTTTGGCTTATTTTTATATGATACTTTTAAGGAATTACAATTGGATTATAACTCAAAGTGAGTATTCTTTCTGCGATATCAATTTATTATCAAATCACCTTTTAATTTTATACCACGGGCAAAGCCGTGAGGGTACCGCTAGTTCTTAATATTATTTCAATTAATGCAGGAAAATGCTTAAAAAACTGCTAACTGTTAAGAATTCAACAATGTAAAAAATCCTGATGAGTCTTTCGTTTCATTACCCATTATAACTAATAAAAATAAGAAGAAAATATAAAAATTGCTCCTTAAGAAAGAACGCATTTGTAATCATTTAAAGAACAGTTTACGCATAATGGATTATACAGTATTAAACACCATCATGAATACTTAACATTGTGGGACATCGAAAAAAAAATCAGTTTACACACTTTAAAGAGCAGAGGAGCTCTCGCTTAAAACACTAAATAATGTTTCCCCACTGGGCCATCTAAATCATTTCTCTTTCGTTAATGGTATTCAAAAAATTCTGAAAGGTAGAAGTTCAAACTCTGCATAAATTTTTGAGCACTGATGACACAACTATAAATTACTCGTGGGCATAAATTATGAGCATGTCTATACGCACGGATTTACACCCATCTCGTAATGAGATAACTATGATTCATTGGTTATGGGATAACTTTGTACCACGGGAGCAAAATAAAACTTACGTGAAAAGAATTTTTGACTTCCCACACTAATTGATAATGACTTTCATAATCCCAGTCATGTAGAAGTGAAGTATCATGTCTCATGTTTCAAAGCCGACATTAATTGCGGGGAGAAAATTGGGTTAGAGATACATCTTCATTTGTGCGCAACAACCTGTGCTAAAGTAACATGCATTGAATTTATGTAAAGATTATTCCTTCCTTTCAATCATTTTTTTTCCTGTGAAAGGTAAATTAATAAAGTTCTGTACGAAATTTAAAAAATGCACTAGAGCTTACAATAACATCATTTATTTTTGTGAATATTTATGAAAGATAGAATAAACTAAACAATTCTAATGCTGTGGACATTTTACTGTAAAATTCAGAACCCAAAAAAGTTTACTATATTATAACTATAAATATATTTTCGGACATATATATTGTGTCTACCATTGAAAATGTAAGGGGCGATGTAATTCAACTGTGATGGCAATGATGCCTCCAAATTCAGAGATTATTATATGGGCGATTCCGTGTAAATTCGTTATATTCCATATAGAATCTGTCAGGGCATGTTATTTTTTTATTATTTGTTTTTAATGTTCGTATAATATTAAAGCTATTGCTCAGGAAATTAATCTATTACTTTGGTTCGAAAGAGGGCTAATTGAAGTTTCTGTTTTTCTGATAAATCATGACAGGGAGCAAGTTCCCTTCCTAGTATAACTAAGCAGGAGACTGTGTCATGGGACTGTTTATTTTCACTTAGTTGCATAATATTTTCAAAACTATTGGATAATAATTTGTTACGAAGCTACCCATACAAATAGAAACAACGCCCTGACATAATAACTAATATGTTTCATAATTAAAGTAATTAACATTAATAAAATCACTTCCCAGAGGACTGTTTTCGCGACGACCAAGATGCATACTTTAACCACAAATGTGACTCTAAAACTGATAAAAGTGGCGTTTCAACACTATTCTCCGCAATTTCGACAAATTCACACTGATTATTTTAAAATTCATGCCAAAAAACATTTGCAAGAGTAACATATTTTTTCTATTGCAGCTTTGAGTTTGTGGCAGGGAATTGTTTGAAAAAACTCCGAATAGAACTTACATGACAGTTTTAAATTTTAGAAATACGTAAGTAGACCTTATTTTTTGTAAAAAAAAAATATGGCTGCATTATTCTATTTTTAGATATTAATTGCCAAATTTATGCAGTGTTAATCAGGCCCGTCATTTAGGGGGGCATTGATTTCTCAAAGTCAGGGGGGCAATTCCCCCCCCCCGACTTCGAGAAATCCATGTATTTACAAATAAGTGGGCGTGGTTTTTAATGTTTTCCGATGATATTGCATTGTGTTTGGACCCTTTGCCCCCCCCCCCCCGGAAAAACTTGAAATAACGGCCCTGGTGTTGATAGGATTTTTGGAATATTACATTAAAGTGTTAGACAATACGATTGGGGCAGCCAGTTGACTATTTTTGGTGCTTAGATAATTTCTAGAAAAAATAAATAAAATGTTATCGCTCCAAATACAATTGGGCCACAGAGTATTAATCCTTTACTTGTATTAAGAGCCATAATTACTTCATTATCCTTTATTATTTTTAAATAATCGGTTCGGACAGCCAATTACGAGTTTACAGAGGAACGCCCAAATTTTTATGGGCAAGTTTTTTCCATCAACTGGACAACGTTTTTATCTTTGCACACATTACACGCAGTAATTTATCACTACCCTGTATTCAAAATTCCGATAACGCGCAGTGTTTGTATAAAAACTAAGTTAAGTTATGAAACGGGAAAAGAGCACGTGCGGCACGTACTGCTTTTTTGCTCAATAAAAAGATTAACTCTAGTATCAACCCTTTAATAACAAAGTGACTAAAGTTTGACGTCTATGTGAAAGTCACGTAAGAGTACCTTTCAAATAACGTCCGTGATATTTCAATTTCAAACCATCAACGGGTTACAGCAACTTACGAATGTCAGTCCACAGTAGCCTCATAAAGTTACTGTTAAAATCATAAAGTTAAAATCTGCATTTTTAACAGTAACGTTGCGGTGACGTATTCACAGCGTCAAAAGAGACCAAACCCAAATTATTTTTTGTTTTCACGTCACAATGAACTCTCATGAAAAATGCCACAAATATGTTGTGAATCCTGAGCAGTCATACTTTTGACGTTTTGAGAATTGCGACTATTGCTACTTGCAGTGTCGTCATTGTAATTTGGTTTAGATCATTTTTTTTTCGATTCGAAGACACTTACAGTTAAAGGATCCTCCAAGTCAGGTCACGGGAGGTCCTTGCGATCCCATGGATTTGGATCCATGACTACAATACTGCTTTTTTTTTTAAACCGATTTTTATCATTCGGCTCAATTTGGATTATATTTAGCTTCTATTTTTAAATTTTCAATTTGGCAAATTGAGATATCCCCAAGATTTAAACTCAAAGCTCTTATGATCCGAATTTAGAGACGCCCCAAGTAGCATCAACTCATCGGATTTTGCTCGGCCGATCAACAAACTCCTCGTAAACTGATCCTGTAACGCACGATGACATCGTTCCGATCAGTATCCGAGCACGGTTTTCGATGAGCTACTTTTCATCGGAAAGCGATATCTTTCCGATCAACTTTCCCAAAGAAAATAAGATGAGCTATATTCCATCGGAAAATAATATCCTTCCGATCAAATTTCCCGATGAAATTCCTCGGCACGGGACTGTTCTGCTCGTAAATTGCTCCAAATCTCATCGTATTCTCATCGGATTTTGCTGCTCGGATTCTGCTCGGCCGATGAGACATATTGGATCATCGGCCGATGAGAATTTCATCGGGTTTCGATGAATGGCCGATCATCGGCCGATGAGATGATGCTGCTAGGGGCAGATACATTTCAGGAAACTTGTTGAAACACGGAACATTAATTGCTTACGTCAACATCTGATTCAACTCAATCATGCAATGGTCGCAATACATCCAGGTACAGAAAAGTGATTTCTCAGCAACATAAAGTAAAACTCCAGAAAACGCTTCTGCACTGGGCTGGGAACCCTTTTCTCACGCATTGAACTGGGCAGACTTGACTCCTATGAACTACTATCGTTGTTTCGCAGGATAACTTCAACAATTGAGGAAAAATTGCATGCCGATTTAGCTACCTCGAAACTAAATTTTCCTAGAAAATCATTCACAATGGAACGATGGGGCAAACGTTCATCTTTTACAATTGCGCATACTTGGGCCGAATCTGTTGTTAACATCCTCCCAGGTACAAACGTTTTCATCAACACATGTTAAGAATTATTAATGATCTCAGTTAGTATGTGGATACCATTATTTGCGTACTCATTGGGTAAATAAGGGTCATTTTTAGTAATTCCGTTTTGGCTTCAAAAGGCTTTAAACTAGTTTTAAAGCATTTTTTCATTCAGATATAGTATTTCAAAGAATTATTATAAGTCATTAACTTGAAACTATTGAAATATCGCAGCAATTAAATATGATTAACGTATTGATATTTATTTATTATGTTTTGTTTACTTTGTTCTTCATGAAATCATTTTTATTTGCTTATAATATGTTAATAATTATTTAGAGCTATTTACGATATTTAGTAATACTACTTGTGGATGTTTACAGTTTTTTTTTGTGTACTTACATGTAGGTCATATTTTCTTGCATGCTATGTTAGTTTCATGCTTTTCATCATAGTAATTAGCTACTCATTATGCAGACTTCATTAGAAAAGACTTCACACTTTGCTAAAATGTTTCAAGACATTATCTCAATTCAATGGAGTCCGATTTTGTCTTTGACTTGCCTGTTTACCAGTTAATGCCCATTAGACTTTTTCTGGGGTTTTCCTGGTTGGAATTCGTGTGTAACCCTCGCTCAGTTGCCAATGGTGGACATAACAGATTCATTATAAGATGCTAATCCTCATATAATAGCTAACGCTGTATTGAGGGTTTTTTTCCTTTTCTCACGTATTAAGAGGCCTGCCAATGCAGCTAGTTTGTAATGGGAGAAATTCAAAAGAGCAAAATATGTATGATCAATTAAAATTATGCTCTCTGCTATGCTTTTGCCACAGTGTAAAGAAACTTTGTTTTTGAATGTTATGGCGTGGTATTATACCTCCAAAAAAAAATACTACCTGGATGCGTATAAATTTTGAAATTTATTAGCGTCTTCTTTACCGATTCGGGCTCTATAAAAAAGTGATACAATGTGCAAAAGCTCCAACCACAAAAATAAAAA